>JAWRVF010001611.1:0-55905 GCA_036785485.1 Physcomitrellopsis africana | reverse complement strand
TCATCTCAAGAATTTATATCATCTCTGTACAAAAATTTGACTCTTTCTTTGACTTCACGAACGCAAGGAAGTATAAAATTCAAACACATCCTTCTATAGGAAATTTGATATATTTCCATTTCACCTACATAGATTTTGAGATATCTGGATATGTTTCTTCTTTTGAATCTCTTTGCTTGATTGATGACAGACTGTAAAGCTTTGGAAGCATTTTTCTCTTCCATTTGCACATGGTGCATCCTCGATTGCTCCTATGATTGCTTTTCCATATATTTAGAAAATACCTTCAATATCTCCTCAATATTTCCAGATCCTCTTGTTTCTTCCATTTTGTTAACACTTTAATAGCCTTGAAGAATCTCTCAGTGGAAGCACCAAGTGTCATGATTGAAGGAAAGAGCCCTCTTCAAGAAATCGTTGGGATCTTGGCTGCCTAATAAGTGAAGAAAAAGAGGACTAGTGAGGTATCTGTATTTATATCCTTGTAATTTCCTTTAAAATATCCTATTTATCAACCCTTTTGTCCCTTCAACGATTCTTTGGTCAAATCCTTTTCACTCTCTAAAGATTCTTTCAAATATTTCTCTAGAGATTCTTTCAAAGATTCTCTATCAAAAATCCTTTGATTATCTTAAGATTTTCTTAGAGATTCCTTATTAAAACCTTTTAATTACCGTAAGATTCTTTTAGAGATTTTTTTAGAGATTTCTTTAAAGATTTTTTCAAAGATTCTTTGTTAAAATCCTTTGATTATTCTAAGATTCTCTTGGAGATTCTATTAAATATTCTTTTAAAGATTCCTTATTAAAACCCTCTAACTACCTTAAGATTCTTTCAGAGATTCTTTCAAAGATTCCTTATCAAAATCCTTTGATTATATTAAGATTCTTTCAAAGATTCTTTTAAAGATTCTTTTAGAGATTCCTTATAACATTTTCCTATAAAAAATTCTTTTAGAGATTACCCTATAAAAAATTATCCTATAAAAAATTATCCTATAAAGAATTATCCTATAAAGAATTACCCTATTAGAGATTACCTATTAGAGATTATCCTATAAAGATTTATTTTTTATTAGGAAATCAAAGGATTTTTTATAAATCCTATTAGAGATTATCCTATAAAGAATTATCCTATAAAAAATCCTTTGATTCTTTTAGAAATTACCCTAAGATTTCTTTGGAGATTCCCTCATAGATTCTTTCAAAGATTCATTATCAGAATCCTTTGATTATAAGTAAGGTTTCTTCAAAGATTCTCTCAAAGATTCCCTCGGAGCAAGATCCAACTCACAAAAAAAACACCTGAGAAGAAAAAAAAAGTGTTTATTTTCAAGCCTAAAAAGATTTAAATAGGCAATTTTAGCCAATTTTTGGATAATATCCAGTGTATGCTAATACTCGCCTGATACTCGCCTGATATCCGGTTGATATCCAAATATTAGATATTCTTCAACCTTAAAATTCTTTGGTTGATATTCAAAGAATCTTGAAATTTTCTATTAAATACTTTAGAATCTTGAGATTCTTTGTTTGGTATCCTAGAATCCTTAGATTTCTTATTTAATATCCTAAATCCTAAGATTCCTTGTTCGATATCCTAGAATCTTTAAATTTCCTATTTGATATCTTAGAATCTTTAGATTCCTTGTTCGATATCCTACAATCTTTAGATTCCCTATTTGATATTCTAGAATCTTAAGATTCCTTATTTGATATTTTGGAATCTTAAGATTCTCTATTCAATATCTTAGAATCCTTAGATTTCCTATTTGATATCCTAAAATCTTAAGATTGCTTGTTTGATATCTTAGAATCCTTAAATTCCTTATTTGATATCCTGAAATCCTTAGATTTTATGTTTGATACCTTAGATTCTTTAGATTCTCTATTCACACTACAATTTTCAAACTAATTCTAATTTATCCCTGTTCACACTGCAACTTTGATACATACTTATTTGATTTTGATGCACTTGCGGCAAGTGCATCACGACAACGTAGTTCTTACTTAGATAGTATTTATAGAGGCAAGAGTGAAGCCTTTTTCACTCTTGTCAACTCCTTTCTTGCTTCTAGTCTAGATTCAAAAGTCTATAGTTTTCTTGTCTTGTGGCAATAGCCATTCTAGTTTCTTTTAATATACATACTTCCTTACTTTTATTTTCTTATTCTTCTTAATAGAAGTTTCATATGTTTATTTGCTTTCATCAAGTTCTTGTCCTTGACACTTGTGCACCTCCTCTTCTACAAGGACTTCATTAGCTACTGGTCTTCCTATTTTCTACTAGTAAAATCCCTTATTTTGCAATTTTGACTTCACTGTGGTGTTCAAAAAATCTAATTAGCCTGTGAACCTTATATAGCCGTCAAATCTTATTCCAATTCTTCATAATGGCTCCCAAGGTGGTAAAACTCATTTTTACCAAAGTTTTTAAAAAATCTTCTAAAAATTCCTAAAAAATTCTAAATAAATTCTAAATAAATTCTAAAAATACTTATAATATTTTTAAAATAATATTATCCATTTAAAGCCATTTTATTCTATCTTGGTGATCTTTTATAATAACAAAATCAATTTAAATAAATTAACAATTCTATTTTCTACGTAAATAACTAAAAAGACATGACATTCTATGTCATGCTTCTTCTACTTATTAAGTAGTATTTAAATATATTTAATAAGTGGTATATTAATTTAAAAGGCCAATATAGATATTGATCTCAATAACTAAATGATAATTTTTAATATTAAAAAATACTAAATTAACTAAGATAATTGCCTCCAAGACTTACTAAGATCCTATTTCTTTCTCACTAATATTATTTTCTTCTATTTATCATCATCTAAATACTTCTTTACTTTACAATTGAAATATTGGCAATTAATATGCATTATTTTATTGTAAAACAACTAATGAGTCAATTTTATGACTCACACATGGCGACCATCTAGAACGACTTGCAAAGGAGAAGAACCCAGAATTTGACCTCTCATAATGCTATTGAATAAATAGAATAATTGTCTAAAGAAGTTCTAATGACTATCTGAGAGAAGAATGAGTGAATTACTACTAATTTGAAGGAATTAAAATAGATTTATTCTCTATAATCAAAAAAAGAAGAAAAAAAAATAAAGAAATCAAATATAACTATTAATAATTATAAAAAAAAGAATCAAAGAAAAAAATAAAAAATAAAAAATAATAGATAATTATTTCAAATTCTCTTCAGAATAAAAAGATTGTGATATGAGCCTTCAAAGGCCTATATATCCATTGATTGTCGAGGTTGGTCGTTTCTTTTATTAACACTAGTTCATTGGAATAGTTCATTTTTCTCATTGGATTTGAACCCAGGATGCTTGAGTAATAATCTCTCTTATGACCAATACTACAACTCTTTTTGGATGTTTATCAGATACAAAATCACAAGTTTTAACATTCTAAATTTTATTTTATTTTATTTTATTTTATTTTATTTTTTGATATATAATATAAATCACACTCTATATTTCTTACATCTATTTCTAGATATTCTAGTAGAAAAATCTTTTCCATTTAGTCTTTGCAATCAAATTGAATTGTTTGTAAAGATATCTTTAATGACATAAGGGTCCAACTATAAGGCATTAAATTTTTTGGAAAATCTAATCTCCTAGCATCTTGTAAAAGGACCAACATGCCAACCCTAAGAATTTTGACCTTGTGTAGTTTGTTAAAGGCAATTTTTCTTCTTTTTTGTATAACCTCTATGTGTTGAACACTCCATCTTTTGGCCTCATCTAGACTTTTTAGACGATTCAATCTATCCATCAAAGATTGTTTAGTTGACAATCTTTCTTTCAAGGCAATTCGAAGAGAAGGGATTTCAAATTCAATTGGTAAAATAGCTTCTATGTCATAAACTAGGAAAAATGAAGTAGCTTGAGTGGTCACCTTAAACGTGGTCCTATAAGTCCATAAAGTTGGAAGAAGCTTGGTATCCTAATCCTATTAAAAAATTGTTATGGTTTTTTTAAGGATATTTATCAAAGTTTGATTCACCCTCTCCATATGTCCATTGGTTTGAGGGTGATAAGAGATAGTCTTCCTATGATCAATTTTAAACTGTGAGATCAAGTCTTCTATCACTTCATTTAAGAAATATTTACCCCTATCACTAATTAGGATTTTTGGACATCCAAATCTAGTGATAATCTATTCATAAAAGAACTTGACTGCTTGCTTAGCATTATTGGTTTTTACTACCTTTGCCTCAATCCACTTGGTAAGGTACTCGGTTGCTATAACTATGTGCTTCATTCCATTGGTAGAATTAATATAAACTTCTCTAATATAATCTATTTTTTGTTCTTCAAATAGAACTAACGATAAAGATATATATAGAAGAAAGCTCATTCAGAGGTCATTTCTAGCATATCTTTGATATGTATCATATGTTTTAATATAATTATGGGCATCTTAGAATAAAATAGATCAATAGTAGCTAACTCAAAGAATCTTCTGTCCTATCAATGCTCCTGAAAAATGACCCCCCTATGCACTATTATGATATGCCAATAAAATTGTAGGAATTTCTTTTCTCATTGCACATCTTTTTAACATCCCATCTATTCTATGTTGATATAATTTGCCCTCAACTATAGCAAAATATCTGCTATTAATTTGGACCTTCTTACGTTCTATTTTTGATAAATGAAAAGGCAAGATTTAAATAGTTAAAAATTTGGTAATCAATTCATACTAAGTGGAGATGGTTGAAATAAAAAATAGACTTTTATCTATTAGAATATCATTGATTGGATCTTTGCTTGTATATACTGACAACCTAAATAAGTGATCAACTTGCATGTGCATCCTTCCTAGCTTGTATTCTATTGTATAATCGAATTCTTCTCATAGAAGCATCCATCTTACTAGTCTATCACTCAATTCCACCTTATTTACAAGATATTTGATTGCCATGTGGTCTACAAAAAACACTATTGGATTCAAAAGGAGGTAGTGTCTAATTTTTTTGACAAAAAAAACCATAGCAAGACATTCCCGTTTTGTGATAGTGTAATACCTCTCCGTAGGATTTAATTGTCTACTTGTAAAGGCTATGGGATAGTCCTTGCTTCCTTCTTCACTTACTTGACACAAGGTACTTCCTACCACCACAGATGAAGCACCACAAAGTACGTGGAAAGGTAATGACCAATTTGGCGCTTTTAAAATAAGATATGTGCTAAGCTTTGCTTTAAGAATGTCAAAGGTTTCTTAGCATTTTTTACTCCACTCAAACTTCATATCTTTTTATTGAAGTCTAATAATAGATATAGAAATGATAGCATAGCCATGTATCACTTTCCAATACCATTCAATATGCCCTAAGGTTCTTTGTACCTCTTTGACTGTTGAAGGAGGTTTTAAAATGACCTTGACCTTCTCTGAATCCGGTTCCCTATCATTTTTTGAGACTACATATTTAAGTAGGACTCCTCTTTTAACTACTAAGAATATTTTGTCAGGATTTAAAGCAATTCTAGTTCTTCCATATCTTTGAAGATAAGACTTTACACAATCATGATGTGTTGTTTTAGAAGACTGGGTATTAAAATCATCAA
This sequence comes from Physcomitrellopsis africana, assembly GCA_036785485.1. Lineage (NCBI taxonomy): Eukaryota > Viridiplantae > Streptophyta > Bryopsida > Funariales > Funariaceae > Physcomitrellopsis > Physcomitrellopsis africana. Next base: position 50,296 of record JAWRVF010001611.1, on the reverse strand, counting down.
TGAATACTATCATTGATTTGTATAGCAAGTCTGAAAAGGCATATGACATTATTTTTTAAAATACCAAAGGAGCATTGCAAAGTTCAAAAGGCATAATCACATAGATGAAGGTGCCTCAAAGTGTAGTAAAGGCTATTTTGTGGTGATCCTTTGGAGCTATGAAAATTTGATTGTAACTTGAATATCCATCCATAAATGTATATAATTCATACCTAGCCACTTCTTTTAGGATGGTGTTTATAAAAAAGAGAGGAAAGTGATCCTTTTGGATACACTTATTAAATATTCTACAATCTATACATACTTAAAGTTTTTCATTTTACTTCTTAACTAACACCATTGGTAAGATCCAATCTGTAATCTTCATAGGTTGAATAAATCTAGCTTAGAGGAGTTATTCTAGTTCGGCTTTGACATGTAATTGTAAGTTGGGATTCATTCTTCTTTCCTTTTATTTCACGAAAATTGAATTAGGAAGGAGTGAAATATGATGTTGGGCTACTTTCGAAAGTATGCCCTTGAAATTTTTGTACAACCAAGCAAATACATCCTTATATTCCATAATTAATGACTTATAATTTAACAATTTATCCTTTGTCAACTAAACTATGACTTTGATTAGTTTTGGATCTTCTTTCTGTAAAGAGACATTCATCAACTTGTAAGCAAGGTCATGCACATGAGATTGCTCTGTAGATCCTCTATACCAATTATTTTGTATTTGCAGGTAGTTAATCACATCAATTCCAGTTGTAAGACCATTGGAAGTTTGTTTAAATTGTAAAGGTGGAATAAGGTTGTCTTTCTCTATTAAGTCTAACTCATGAACTTGAGTGCCATCAAAGTTCACTCCAAAGGCATCTTCATACTTAATATCATCTACCAGGGTTACTAAATCCACTTCTTTTTCATGATTTTTCCAAGTAGAAAAACCATCTATGACATTAACACTTACAACCTCATCTCCACTTGAAGTAGGTGTGAGTCCCATTAATAGATCTTAATTGGTGGATTGGTTAAAAATATAGTCTTAAATCATTTAATCATACAAATATTATAGTTAGAAAGATTTTTTTGATTATTTAAGTATATATTAGAATTTAGAAGTATTTATAAATATAAAAGTCTTATTAGAAGAAAAGTTATAAAAATGGAATCTTAATAAGTCTTGGAGGCAATTATTTTAGTTGATTTAGTAATTTTACTTATTATTAAGTATTGAGAGTTAATTATTGAGACCAATGTCTATATTAACCTTCTAACTACATGTATTACTTATTAAAAACCTATAAATATTATTTAGTAGGTAGAAGAAGCATGAGAAAGAAATCTCATGTCTTTTTAATTATTTTTGTAGAAAATAGGATTTTGAGTTGATTTTTATTGATTTTATTATTATAAAAAATTTCCAAGGTAGAATAAAATAGTCTTAAATTGATTTTATCATATTTAAATTATTATAGAGATTTTTAGAATTCCTTTAGAATTTATTAAGAATTTTTAGTGTAATTTTGAAGACTTTGGTAAAAATGAGTTTTATCACCTTAGAAGCCATTATGAAGAAATGGAGCAAGATTTGAAGGCCATGCAAGGTTCTTAAGCTAATAGGACATTTTTGAACACCATGGTGAAGTCAAAAATGCAAAATTATTAGTTCTACTAGTATAAAATAGGAGGACCAGCAGCTAGCGTAGTTCTTGTAGGAAGGGAGGTGCACAAGTCCCATATGAATTGTAGCACCTTGGATGTAGGTAGGAAGATAAGACTAAGGCTTCGTGGCGTCTCTAGGACATCCATATACACTATTTGTGAGCCTTGGTGAGGTTTGAACCCATGATCTTGTAACAAGATATCCTTGAGATAAAAATTTCTACTTAATTTTTTCCATTATTTACCTTCTAATTTTGAATTACTATAACTTACTCATAGTAACTTAGATTTATATGTTTTTTATATCATTGGAAAGATAAAAAAAAATAACCTACTTGAAAATATGATTTTTAGTTTTTATTTTTATTATTTATTAGATAAAAATATACTGAACAGACTGTGATTAGTTTTGTAGTGTACAATTACTTAATTGCACATATTTTACTTGTTTTATATTATTCTTCTTCTGTATTGTTGTTTATTGCTCCTTATACTTTACACCACAATTTATAAGCAATTCTTAATTGAGGCCACCTTATACTTAGATTGAGGAGTGAATTTTATCCTCACAATAGGATGTTTTTTCAACCATTGAGTAAACTCTCCATCATATTTCCAATCATATAGTCTAGGGCCTATGCATCCTAATGAAATTGATTAGACCATACTTGAGCAAACTCCCTAACTTGCTACTAACTCAACAAATCTAACCTTCTTTTTGAACTCTTTCTGTGATTGGAGATTCAAAATCTCATATTTTAAAGAGTGACATGAGGTTTGGGCTGAAGACAATTGTTAAAATTGAATAATGATTTTAGTTAGGTTTTTATGGTGGTCTATAGATGATATGGGGCTTCTTACCTCTCTAATCAATTTTTGTATTAATTGTCCTTATCTAAAGTCTACCTAAAAATAATAGATATGAATTTTTGCTATGATGCATATGAATCACATGAAAAATAAGAAAATATTCTTTACCTCCCATTATCATCCTACAACCACTAATTTGTTTGACAGGTGTGTCTTGGCTTTGATTAGCCATGTTAATCACAAATGGAGAGAGACCAATGATACTAAGCCCTAGTTTGTCCATAGTTCTCACTGGCATAATATTCAAACCACTATTCCTATTCACAATAGTATAAGGTATGATTTTATCTACTATAGACACCTCTAGCTCAATTGCCTTCATCTCTTGTGCTACTTGAATTATTCTAACATCAATTGGGATTTTTGCTTTAGATCGTTGCTATCTTTTAATGAGAAGGCTTATTTTAAAGCTCCTTCTTATTAGAGGAGAAACCTCCAATAATTGAGCAATTATGATATCTGCCTTAATTTTCCTTAAATCTTTCTATAAATCATATCATTGGACCTGATCCTTGCTTTTTAAGTCAAGTTGAAGGATTAAATTCAAGGTCAAGAATTTTAGGTCCTTCCCGCTCTTTTTTAGAAGAAAATTCCTTTGTCTCAATATTTTTTTTCAAGGTCCCTAGCAATCTATTTTAATTGAATTCAAGGACTTGAGATAATTCCTTAGAATCTCTAACACTAGCCATTGCCTCCCTTGTGGCTTTGTTAAATTTGAAAAATGAAGAAAATCTTTTAAACTATTCTCTCTATCAATTGAAGTAAGAGGACATAGATTAGATTACCTAGACCTTGTTATAACTGCCAAGGTTGGCATTATAGGTGGTATTTGCACCTTAGATTGGAACAATTCATGCATAATCAAGTTTGACTCAAGAAATACATGCTGAATTATTATATAGAAAGTAAAAGCTTATTTTCCAATCATTCTACCATTGGTTTGGTTTGCAAACCTTATATCTTCAGAGCCTTGACTCTCATATTGTTGGCCATGTTGAATATGACCACCATGTAGGCGAATGAATCCTTGATCAATATTTAAACCTCAAGAAGAATGTTGATTTTAACAATTATTGCTATGGTCATAAAATAGATTTGGAGGTTTTAAGGTATTATAGGAATTTTGATTTCTTACCCTCCTCAAATAATCTTGAGATTATTAATGATAACTTGCTTGTGAAAAAACTAATGAAACTACCTTATTAATTTGCTTATATATGCTTGTAGGATGGTTTCTTCCATAATTCTTATAAATAATTCTATTTTCTATCCAATAACTACCAAGTAGATACCTTTTACCACAAAGATAATATACTTCCTATCTTGATCTTGGTTGGTTTTTAAAACCTTGATTACAATAAGCATGGCTTTGTAGATGAGAACTAGATCCTACATTGTCTTGATTTCTATGAGAAGGGATGTAAGATGGTTGCCATCAAAGATTATGTTGGTAATTTTTTGAGTTTGAACAATACTGACTAATGTGTCGAAATTGATTGCATTGAGTACACTACAACCCTGAAGTGTGCCTACCAGATTCTATGGAAGGTGGGACTTAGTTTGGATTTTGGCTCTTGATTAACAAGATTATTTATTCTTGCATGGTTTTTATTTTTTGTGTCAGCTCGTTCTAGAATTTCTTTTGGCTTTGAAAGACTTCATTTTTAAATTCTTCCTTTTATCTATTTTTATCCTCTAAATATGTCAATTCTAGAAAGCTAGGTCGTAATTTAATTTCTAACGGTGTAGAATAATAGCTTATAGGTTGGAATTGATTTTCCATAATTCTATAAGGATGTTTCTAAGAATTATCCATATTTTCAGTATAGATTGGTATAAAACTTGGAATTCTATGGTCCTCCTTCTTCCACATCATTTCTTGTTGTTTGTCAATGTCTTCAATCACCTATGCTATTTTTTTGGCATCTTCTAAGTTTTTTAGCCTTTTTTTGAGGATTTCTCTAATCGTACCTTCTTTGTTGAATCCTTGGATAAAAAAGTAGGTAAGAATGTTGTCTATGAAAAAGAATCCTACAAATCAATTTACTACTAATTCAAATCGCCAAATGTATTTGTCAACCTCCTCTCTTTTTCCTTGTCTCAAAGAAGAAAGAATTGTGAGGGCATTATTTTGTCCTACTTCTGATCTAAACTTCTCTAGAACTGCTCTTATGAGTATGTTCTAATTTTTAAAGGTTTGGAGATAATGGCTTCTATACCATTCATAAACTCCATCCTTTAACGTGCTTGAAAATCACACAAGATAATATCTAAGATTGGTTATTAAATACATTGTAAGAAATTCCATGAATCTCTTAATATGTGCTATTGGTTTGTCATCCCTAGTTCCTTTAAAGTTTAAAAGATTGTGAGGCATGGGAGTTGCTTGTAATTCCATAGGAATTACAATAGACAAACTCCTTGGCTAGACCAAGGGATTTATGGATATAGGATTGGGACAAGCTTCCCTGTCATAATCTATTGAAGGAGAACTAGATCTTGATTCTTCTCCTTCTTGATTTACTTCTCTAATAAGATTAAAGGATTCTAAGTCTATTCTATCTTCTTCTACTACTTGGTTAGGATTTAGTTCTAATGGATTGAATACAAATATATCTTGTGACATTGTAGATGTATCTTGATTGTCCAACCATTGAACCTCAATTCTTTTAAATTTTGGAATAGAATTTTTAAGAAATTTTTTTGGATTTTCTATAGATGGAATTAATTTAGGTTGTCTAGATCTAGTAGAACAATGCATCTAGCATGATTATGGATATAACGTTCACCTAGACTCATAATTTTAACATACCAATTTTTAAAATGATTAATTTATAAAGTATTTTTGTCGTCCACTTGCAATCCATTTAAAATACCTTCCAACATGGAAGGAAAATAGAACAAAAGCAAGTAAAGAGAGAATGATTGCTTAAGTATTACCTCAAGCAATATTTTTCCCAATTTTACTTACTATATAATATGACCCTATCTAGAAGTGATCCTAGCCAATAATAATGTGAAGAAAAATTTTGTACTAAGATGGCAAGGAGCCCAATGTCAAGTAGAGAGAATCTGACTCAAGAAAGTACTGGGCTTCTGGCTGCATTTAAATACTCAATCAAGATTTAAAATAATAAAATCCTTAAAATTTTATGAAAGTCTTTTTTTTAGGGCTATTACATCCAATACATAAGCCTTATTTCACAAAAACACTCAACTATATCAAAATACTCTAAACCCTCATTCACCCGTAGGAGGGGAATTTTTGGCAAACTTTATTAACCTATAACCCTTAATCTAACCATTCAAATCTACTTAAATTTTACATAAAGTATTGATGTGCTTTTAACAACTAGCACAACAAATTTCAATTGTTGATTCTTTATCAATCTGTAGATATCGTAAAAATTGTAACAATATCTTTAAATCCTTGTTTACAAACACCTATGTACTAAATTCCTCATATCTCACAAACCCAATGTCCAAATGCTATGAAACTTTAATGTATTGCTTCTTAGCACAAAGATTTACCTTCTTAGAAAGTTTTAGACAAAAATTCGTCCAAAAACTCACGATATTGCAAAACCCATCACTATGATTAAAACGGCCTACTTACTGCCTTGGATATCAAATTGCTGTTTTTGACTCCCAATATCTCCTTTTTTAGAACCTTAAATGTAGTATTTTTTCCTTATAAAATATAGATCTTAAAATCACCTCTCTAGCCGCACCTTTCGATCTCCAAAAGCATTCATACAACTCCTTCAATCTTCAAAAGAGTGACAGTAGGTACAATTTGTACACCCTAAGTTCAAGCACCTACTCCTCCCTCATAATAACTCCAATTCCCTCGATTTTTACACCAAAATTGTAGTTTTAAAAACAAGCTTTCTAACCCTAGTCTTTGTTTTTCTAATGGCTTCGTTGAAGTCGCCAAAACCCTTGTTAAGATTGCGGGCAGCCTCCTCAAAGCCCATTGGGCATGGTATTCAACCAATAGGGATGAAGTTCTCCATTCCTTGCCTTCATCCGACCATGCCTTGATTTCATCCCTCCCAATTAGCCTCCTACTAGCTTAAATTTTCATCCTTAGGCTTCCACCTTCTCTCAAGGCTTCATACTAATTATTTAGATTTATGTGATTTAAATCCCATAACCAAACTAAGTAAAAATCTAAAATAAATTTTCTTATACCAATCCCCTTTAATTTACTTTACTAACCATTCTAACACATATCTAAACCTATAAACATATTATACATTTTGAGTGGATTTTACATATTGTAAGCAATTATAGTACGACACCGAGTTCTCCCTTTTTTTTTTATTTCTTCACACAACTGTTGTTAGAAAATTATCCACTACAACGGTTAACAATAAAGATTATGTTACAAAAAAAAATTCTTTGCAATCAATTCATACTACCTTGAAGAAGAAGTCATCTTATTATATCTCTAGCCAACCTGACACTTGTTAATGAAGGCAAATAAATATTTAATGTCTCCCTACTCAATCCAAGCTAAACATTTTAGTAAAGATTAATATGTAAAACTAATGGATTAATGGTTCTATCTATTCCATACACCCATTTTATAAGAGAGATTGAAGACTTACCTTTCTTGCATCTTCCTCCTAGATTTTACTTTTCAACTCTTAGCTCTTATTCTTTGCTTTTGTGTGTATCTTCTAAATTTAAAAGAAGTGAAATAAATTGATAAGAGCTAGGGAACTTACTTAAAACCTAGCTTCTTAGTGCCACTTCTTATATTGCGTCCTTTACTCCTCAATCCACAATTTGTACTAGTTTAATAAAATAAAAACTCAATCAAATTACTTAATTGAAGACTTATTTTAGAAGTATAATATCTTGAGTGATTGTTTTTTTCTTTTTCTTCTTTTCTTTATATTATGAGTGAAATAACTTATCTAATCTACTATTGGATAATTTTTCTTATCCTACACCTGTGAAGAAATGGGGTATGGCAAGTGGAGAGGGTGATTAAATCTCTTTACCACTAGAGAAAGGCCGCCTATAAGAAGATTTATAAGGATAAAGTAAAAGATTGCTTATTCAAATAATTAATCCTTTGTTTCTAATGAAAAGATGGGATACAAGGGGTGGAGAGGGTGATTAAATCCCTCAACCACTAGAGATGGGCCATCAACAAGAAACTCACAAGGAGGGAAGTGATGGAATCTTTAAAGATGAGCTCCATTCCAAAAATAGCCACAATTTAAATATTGATGAAAGGTCAATCAAAATTATACCACTTTGAGCTTATTCTTCAAGTGTTTCTATTCAAAACAAACTCAATTGAAAATAGTCAATAGGCACTAAGAAATGCCTTTTCAAACAAGGAGTGCACAAAATTGCCAAGATAATGAATCCCCTTCTAATCAAAACTTTACAAAAGATTCAATTTTTGTTCAAATCAAACGTGTAATAATTCTTTAGAAAGTTAACAACAAGATGAACAACATCACCAAAATTCAAATTCAAATAACAAATACAATAAAACTAATTGATAAAAATCCAAGAGCAAGTCACTTTTGGGAGCAAACATTCAAGGTGTCAAGGACACTAACTAAAACAGATGTATAAGTTAATAAAAACTATGTCGTAAGAAAATAATAAGATAGAAATAAAGAAATATATATATTCAAGAATAAATTAGAATGGCTATTTTTATTTATTTAAAAATTAAATAAAAATTTAAAAGTTCAAAATTTTTTAAAATTTTTAAATATAAAAAAATACAAAAATAAAAGAATTTAAAATAAAATTAATATTAATAATAAATAATCAAAAATAAAATAAAAATAGAAATAATATTAATTTAAGATAATTATTTTACTAATTAATATAAACTAAACTTAATTTTTTTTTCTTGTTTAATTTTTATTCATATTTTTATTTACTAATATTATTTCTTTTTTTAATATGTATGATAAGTTTATGTATTGATATAAGTCTAATATGCTATATTTCTTTTGAATTGTTTTTCCATTCATTAATTTAATTTTTATTCAGTATTGTTACTTCTAAGTTTAAATAATATTTGTTTAAACCAGTATTAGTGTTAGTATTATTTGGTGGTTCTCTTTATATTGGTTGTCACTTCAAAAGTATAAACAATAGAATCCAAGTACAATTTCAGATATAAAAACTAATCTTGATAAGTTTCAAAGCTTAGCTTTTCAATTCATTTGAAATTTTAATCAAAAGCAAGAAAGGAGCACAGCTAGGAGAAACTTGGTGGATTTTAAACCTTAGTTTTTTAATTTATTTGAAATTTTAGACAAAATCAAGAAAGCAGTACAATCAAGAAAAATTTAGTAGATTATAAATCTTAGCTCTTCTTTTTATTTGAAATTTTAGGTACGTTTATCTTATATTATGACTTCCATGAGGCAAATAATGCTAACACAAATAATGCTAACACTAATACTATATTGACCGCCAAATAATGCTAACACTAATACTGGTTTAAATAATATAGTTAATTGTTGTAAGTTACCTTACAAGTTGCTTTTTATCCAACCCATCTAATTTTTGTGGTATCTACTTGTTAAAATTTTTAAATCACTTGTACTATCCTTAGATTTGTTTTTTAATTTCTAATTGTGAAATAAATTCCAACTAATGAGTGATTCCACCATTTTAAGATTGGCAGAAGATCTTAACTTAGTATTTAGTTGGAATATATATATTACTTATAAGAATGGTTTTTTTATTGGGTGATACCGTTGTCATGCTGTAATACAATTATGTAATAAAAAATATGAATAATAATGATTTCTATTTAATATTCAAATATCTTAGTTCAATAGGAATTTAAGATACTTAAAAAAGATTTTATAAAAGCTTTTTAGATTATTTTCTTATTTTAATAGCTAATAGATAAAAATTAATTATTAAATTTTCCTTCTAGATTGTAGAAACTCTTTCACTATTTTTGAAAAGCCATAAGTTAATAAAAATAGAATAGAAGAGATAAATAATTAATATGGTTGATACTAGGATTAAGTTGAGGGTAGAATTAAGCTTAAAAATCCTTAGAATAAGTTGGATTGATACTTGGGGGTCAACCGTGTATGGGATAAGATTGAAATTAGATCTCCAACTACAAAAATAGCCACCAATAATATAGTGTCAAATCATTCAAAGATCAACAATTAGGATTAGAGAGTTAATTTCAAGCTTATTTCAAAGACATCAAGCTTGTTTTTATAGGATTTGGGAAGACTTAATAAATACTATTTAAAATTAGGATTTTTTATGGAGATTAAGTTTTTATGCAATAAAGTTAAGACCTGCACTTTTAGCTATTGTGTGTAATTGAAGCGACATCTACACTTGAAAATTTGGTAGTGTCTGGATGATTGAATGTGCTAAGAATAAATAAAAATTTGTAATAATTTAACAATGTAATTGAAATTTACATGATCTTTAATACAAAGAGGTACCAGAAATTGATAATTTAGGATTATTTGGGATTTTTGTGATGTCTAAAGATCTATTAGTTGAATTAAAATAAAATTTGGTACAATATTAGAAGACTTAAAGAGCAAGCTATATACCAATTTTTAATTAAAATTAACAATTGGAGAAGGAAAAATTAATGTTGGGATATCTGCATCAACTTTCAAGTTGGCAACTGAGTGATGTTAATACAATTTTTGATTAATTCTCAATAATCTGTAAGTTAGATTGGGCTAAAAATTTCTAAGCATATAAAAAACTTATATTTATATTTTTGTGCAAAATTTTATATAAAATTGATAGTTGGATTAAGGTTTATAACTTGTTAAAGTTTACTAAATAAAATTAGGACTTATAAAGAAAAATCCTAGTTGCTTAATTGTGACAAGCAACAAAGCAATTGGGATTTATATGTGGATGAAATTATCAAGAAGAATATTTTTAAGCAAATTTTATTAACTTAAACATTGTTATATTGATATTCAATCATATTCTTCTTATATGGATAAAATCTATTAAAGATTCTTGAATATATGTGAACCACAACTTCACCTTCTATAGCTAGGTGCTTGGTGCATTTCCAAACATGACAACATACAATATGACATAAATGGTGAATCCGACATGAAAGTTTGGTGTGAGGGTAAAATTCACTCCTCAACCCAAAGTATAAGGTGGCCTCAATTAAGAATTGCTTATAAATTGTAGTGTGAAGTATAAAGAGCAATAAATAAAAATGAAGGAGAAGAACAACACAATACAAGTGAAATATGTGCAATTGAGTAATTGCATACTACAAAACTAATCATAGTATGTTCATTGTATATTCACTTAGTAAAAAATAAAAGTAAAAAATAAAAATTATATTTTTAAATAGATAATTCTTTTAACTTTGTAATGATATAAAAGACATATAAATCTAAGTTATTATGAATAAGTTATGATAGTTCAAAGGTAAAAGATAAAGAATTGAAAAGTTAAGTGAATAATTTTTATCTCAAGGATAACTTACTTAAGAGATCAAGAGTTCGAATCTCACCAAGGTTCACAAGTAGTTGTGTATGGATGTCCTAGAAAGGCCACGAGGCCTTAGTCTTATCCTCCTACCTACATCCAAGGTGCCATAGTCCATATGGGACTTGTGCACCTCCCTTCCTACAAGGACTACATTAGCTGCTAGTCCTTCTATTTTCTACTAATAGAACTAATATTTTTACATTTTTGACTTCACCATGGTATTCAAAAATATCCAATTAGCCTACAAACCTTGTATGGCCTTCAAATCTTGCTCCATTTCTTGATAATAGCTCCCAAGGTGGTAAAACTTATTTTTATCAAAGTCTTCAAAATTACTCTAAAAAATCCTAAAAAATTCTAAATAAATACTAAAATTTCCTATAATACTTCTAAAGTAATAATATCAATTTAAAACTATTTTATTCTAACTTGGTGATTTTTTATAATAATAAAATTAATTTAAATCTACTAAAAATCCTATTTTTTATAAAAATAATTAAAAAGATATGAGATTTCTTTTTCATGCTTCTTCTACTTACTAAGTAACATTTATATATATATATATATATATATATATATATATATATATATATATATATATATAATAAGTGGTACATAAAGATAGAAAGCTAATGTAGACATTGGTCTCTATAACTAAATACTAATTCTTACAATTAAGAAAAAATACTAAATCAACTAAGATAATTGCTTCCAATACTTACTAAGACTCCATTTCTTCTTCACTAATATTATTATTTTTTATTTAGCATCTTCTAAATATATCTTCACCTAATAATTATAATTTTGGCACTTAAATATATTTTTTTAATGATTCACATTTGGCATAGAAGATGTTGGATTTTATTTTGGTTATTTGGAACTGATGGCACAAGAAGGCAAGAAGGTGGAATTTGGAATTTTTGATGGAGCTTTGGATGGCGCTTCAAGTGGATCTTCAAGTGGAGCTTCAAGTGGATTTTCTTCTATTAAACGAGGTATATATTTGGATCCAAACACCGCAAATATGTTTCAAGCAATTATATTGTTTATGCAACAACAACAAGGCAATGATTGCAAAGAGGCTTTGATAATCAAAGCTTTGGAAGTAGTGGTTAATAAGATCGACCAATTTGATAGAAGAGATGTTTTTAAATATTTAAGATGTTATGTATAGGAAAAAAAATTGAATTGAGTTTCTGAAAAGGATATGATTTTATTATTTGAATTTGCTACAATGTTGAAGATAAGAGAATATGTGAAATCAATTATAGGATAATTTGAAAGTTCTTGGGATTCATTCTCTCACACATTGAGAGATGAGTATTTCTTGAAAGACTCTGATTGAGTCACTAAAAAATAATTTTTGAAATGTATTGAGTGATTTAATAAAAAATTGTAAGCTATTGAATTATTAAAGGAGTTTGAAAGGCAATATTCTTGATTATTAAAAATAGAAAAGGTAACCTTGGGACCAAAGAAGGTTGAATTATTTCTTCAAGCAACTGATAGAGAATTGCAAGAGAGATTAGAAATTCTTCTTGAGGATAAAGAAGAAGATGAAGGGTTGATAACAAAATAGAAAGAAGTTGAAGATGCAGTATTGTGTTGTGTTGTGGTTTGGCTATCATGTGAAAAAATTATACATGTATATTTAATGTACAATTCATTATATTGTTAAGTAAAAGCTATGATAGTAGATTTTATTGGTTATAGGATGTAATTAGGTTGCTAGTTTAGAAGAGATTTATTAAAAGGATTATTATTAAGATTTATATAATCTTATTTCTTCTTTTGATAGTAATTTTGAGATTGATTTTATATTGATAGTAACTTTTATATATCTTAAATCACCTTTGTTAGACATTGGTGATTCTTAAGATCTTATTTTTTTTTTTATTTGATATTTAGAACATGTATTATATAAATCTTATAACAAAAAGGATTAGAAAGGAATCTTTAGTATGAAAGGAGGTAGTTAGGCCATCTATGTGGATGAATGGAGATAGATGATAGAAGTCTCTATTCTTATTGGCCAAAAATCATGCCTAATGGGCTTCAAAGAGACTGCCCAAGGGTTTATTAGGAATTAGGGTTTATTTTGGAGAGGAGTCAAACATCAAGGGCTAAGGTCAGCAAGTTTGGATTTTTGGATATGATTTTGGTGCAAATCTTTCATGATTTAGACTTTTTATGAAAGAGATATAGGTGCTCAAAGTTAGGATGTTGAAATTCTATCTATTGTCACTCTTTTAAGCATAATGCGTGCATATAGAGAGTAATAGACAATCAACCATTGGATTTAGAAAGAACACTTTTTTTACTATACTTTATATATGGCTCAATAAAATTCAAGCTGAGGTGAAGGAGATATTGGAATTTGAAATTAGTGCTTGTAAGCTAAGGGCAATAAGTGACCCTATTTAACTAGTGGATACATTTTGAGCTATATCTTTGGTAATTTGATAGATTTTTGGTTCAAAATTTTTAGAAATATATATGTTTATGTTACAAGATTATGTGCAAAAAATTTGTAGTATTAGGATTTTGGATTTGTGAAATATAAGAAAAATAGTGCTTAGGTGTCTTTGAGCTAGGATTTTAAGCACCTGCTAGGATTTTAAGCACCTGCTAGGATTTTTGAAATATCAAACAATAAAAAATGAATTTATAGTTGATTCTTTTTTGTGATTAAATTTAAGAAGATTGTATATACTTTGAAGAAAGTTTTATAGAAACTAAATGATTGGATTAAGAATTATTAGACTCTAAAGATTAGAAAGAAATAAGTCCTTTCGGGTGAATAAAGTTTTGAAGGGTTTTTATAGAAATTTGAAGCTTTTTTATACAAACCTACTTAAATATAAAAAGATTTATGTATATATCTTTTTTTTTGTAAGATTGTTGTATTATTTGTTTTTTTTATTAAGAACAAATCACTTATTGGATTATTGCGATCAAGTTTCAAGTAAACTTTCCACAACCAGGTATCCAATGTATTCTCAAATAGAAGTTCACAGCAAACGATAGCGGTGAGATTGCTTACAAATAGGAAAAGAAAAAATGATAGGATTGATATTCAAAAAATTGTGCAAGTACTTAAAATTCAAGTACCTACTTCACAATCAACAGTACCTATTGTTCAACCTATAACAACTACATCAAAGAAAGAAGATGTGAGAATTGAAGAACTTATATGCAGAATGTGAGATCTTTAAATTAAACTTACAAAGCTTGAAGAGAAAATTTCTACAATGAGTTCAAAATCTACTTTTAAGTAAGAGTATGTGCAAAGATGTATTTGGTGTGATGATGATTCTCATTCTTGAAAGGATTGTGGTGAATTCATTGAAATAGTATAAGAAGGCATTATTTTTTAGAAAGATGGAAAAATGGCATTAAAACATATAGGTGATTTTTTTAAAACTAACTTTAGTAAAAGAGGTATGAAAGCACTAGTTAAAGATTATTTGATAATAAATGGGATTGCAATGGTGGAATTTATAAGTTATGGTGCTAGGATGGATGACAATGGCAACTAAGATTTTTGTAGAAGTATTGAACCAAATAGACTTTGGTCTTCTGCCATTTCTATAATGTATAAAAAGAAGATGCCACGAGAAGCTTTATTAAAGATTGTTGAAATAATTTGTGGAACTATGGATTGAGAAGATCTTAAGAAAGCTTTGTCAAAGCATGCCTATATTGCTAAGAGCCAATATGAAGCCTTGATAGAAGAAAAGAAAGAATAAGATTCTAATGAGACAAGAGAAGAAAATTCTTTTTAAAGGGAGACTCAAAGAGATAAGGCTCATGAGATGGTTTTACAAGAATTACCAACAAATCATGCTTCAATATCATTAAAAAAAAAAAATCAATGGACCTAGAAAAAAAAAAAAAAATCAACGACTTACAAACTTCTCTTTGATATTGAAGCAACAACAAATTTAAAGGGGGTGCTTGAAGAACGTATGCTCAATGCCAAAGTTGAGTTTACATTGAAAGAGATTTTGGGTATTACAAAGAAAAAATTTCATGATATCATTATTGACAATATTACGTGGAAGAAGCAATTTATGAGTCAAGCTGGATCAAATCATGCTATTGATGTATATGTATGTGAGAGTGAAGATGATGAAATTAGCAATTGTTGCAAATAATCAACAAGTGGAGAAAGGAGCTATAATCAAAGAGCACGTTTTGATGATTCAAGTGACAAAGAGAAAGAAATCTTGAATCATTATACTCAAAAGCATTGGGCTAAAGCGACTACAAAGACATTAGTGAAGATTAGAGATATAGATGAGCCAATTGTTGCCTTGATTGACTACGGTTTAAAAATAAATTTTATATCTAAGAATCTTTATATGAAGCAAAAGTGACAAATTGATATAGAGCATGGATGGGTAATACAGACAATTGATAATACATGAAGTGAATTGTATGGTGCTTGCTCAAATGTAAAAATTTTGATTGGTGATGTTGCAATGGAACAAAATTTCTTTGTTCAAGATGCAACATCTTATTCTCTTATTTTGAGAAAATCATATATTATTGCGACTTTGATAGAAATAAAAGTGCTTAATGATAGTTTAGCTTATGCATGGATTTAAAGTGAGGATGAAAGAAGGACAGTACAATTTCTAACTATGCCTCCAAATCATGAACCAAATTGAGACAAATTAAGAAAGAATCCATTGCCAAGGATTGTTGAAGAATTTACGGATTTGTAAGGAATACTATTATAAAGTGGGATTATGGAGGTACAGAAGAAGAGGTACTCTCATAAGATATAGGTGCTTTTAATACAAGCTTTATTAATGTTTTTGAAAATAGAAATATTACATATAAGAAAATTTCAGATTTAAAAAAAAGAAAAAAAAGAAAGAGACTATGTGATATTGAAAAAGAATTATGTAAATTGGAGACATTAGAAGATGATGAAAGGATTTCTAGTATTGATGAAGAAAATGGATTAGAAGATTCTTTGGAATTAATTGTATCAATTGGATTAGGAGATAGTGATAAGGTTATATAAATTTATTTTAGAAAAATTTATTCTATACTTGAATATTTTCAAATACCAAAGGTTATAGTTGAAATAAAATATCAGACAGTAGACATAAGATCTATTCGAATAACTATCTAGTTAATAGAAATAAGAAAAATAAGTTAATTTGATAATATCTTAGAAAGAAGCTTCCTAGAAGCTTTATAGACATGGAATTAACTTTATACATGTCTATAGGAGATTGGTAGATTAGAAACTTAGCCAAAAAGCTAGCCTTATGTTGCACATATTGGTAGCTTGTGGAACAAGCTATCCATATGTCGCACATGTTGATAGCTAGCGGAACAAGCCAAGTATGTGGTTGTTAGGGACATAGTCTTAGAACCTTCTAGAAATTAGAACATTCCAGAAGCAAGTCCCTGGAACCTTCTAGAAGTTTCTATTAGCAGTTAGTGGAAGTTTCTTGAGAAGCTTTTTAGTTAGTGGAAGTTGCTTGAGAAGCTTCCTAACTAGTAGAAGTTGCTTGAGAAGCCTCCTAATTCATAGAAGCTGCTTGAGAAGCTTCCTAAGTTGTTAGAAGTCGCTCAAGAAGTTTCTTATTTAGAAGTATATATAGGAGTCAAGGCTGAAGAGTTCTTCAGTCTCGACAACACATCTCTTGGAGCTCTAGCTCACCTCTCTGGTGTTGCTCTTGTACTCATCTGATCAATCTAATTCTTGCCAGTTCTCTTTGAAATTCTTGTTTAGATTTCCTCTTCATATTCTGTGTCCGTGACAGTTTGTCGAGACTGCTCTCATCTCAGATATTAGAGCTAGTCTTTCTTATTAGAGTGTGGATTACCCCTCTTCTTGAAGGTATACTAGTGTTTTAGAGGTTGCGGATTACCCTCCTCTAAACTGATATCTCTCCCATTACAATATTGGAGTCTTATTCTTCTTGGAGAGAGTGGATTACCTCTCTTCTTGAAGGATTTTAGACGTTTTAGAGGTTGCGGAGTACCCTCCTCTAAACCAATATTTTCTTCTTTATAGAATCAATTATTTCTCTCTTTTAGAATGGCTGGAGATCAAGGGATTAGTATGACTGAAAGTTCGGAGTCCAAGTTGGACGCCATTATGAATGCCCTTGCTATGTTATCGCAAAGAACTGTGGAGATTGAAGGAGCATTTGCAAGACTTCATAATGATGGAGCATCTGGAGTAACACAATCTAGAATTCATCAATCTCAAGTTTCTACACCAGAAGAAACAGCTTTGCCTATAATTCGACAAGAACCACTAGTTTCTACAATGAAAAGAGCCTCGAGTTAGCCTTCCAGATAAGTTTGATAGTACACGCTCCAAGTTTTGAGGTTTTGTCAATCAAATGAGGTTAATAACAATTTTACAACCCAAACGCTATCCAACGGAGGAGTCACGTGTTGGACTGGTTGGAACCCTACTTACGGGGCAGGCTCTATTATGGTTTGCTCCTTTATTCGAGAAGGGATCATCAATTTTGAATAACTTCGAAACTTTTTTGGAAGCGCTTGTGGAAGCATTTGGCGAGTATGACAAGGCTTGATGGGCTACAACAAAGATTTGATCACTACGACAAGGGACACGCTCTGCATCAGTTTATGCATCAGACTTCAGACAATTAGCATGTGACATCAATTGGGATGAAGAAGCAATGACGAGTTAATTTTATTGGGATTTGAGGGATGATCTGAAGGATTTGCTATTATCTCTTCTTGATCCACGAACGCTCAACGAAGCCATTAGCCAAGCTGTGAAGTGTGACAACCGCCTATTTCAGCGGCGCCAAGACCAACGCTCAAGACAACATGTGACTCGTCACGCCTCAACCATGTCAGCAAGCAGTTTGAATTCACATTCCGAGACGGACGACATGCAAATTGATGCGGTACGTGTCAAATCCCTCACTCCAGAAGAGAAGAAGCGGCGCATGGAGGAAGGACTATGCTTATATTGCGGTGAAGAAGGCCACAAGGTTGGAAATTGCCCCAAGAAGCAGAATCGACGCATTGTCAAGACCAGAGGCACGTTTTTTCAGGAAAACAAAAATGCCCAGCCACAATAGGAACCGTGCGGCTGGACAGTCAAAAATTGCAACAACAATCAGGTTCCTCCCTCTCTGCCCAACCTGCCCTTTGTTTTACAATCCCTTTGTTTTTTGGTCCTCAGAAGCTTAAAACCTTAGCATTACTAGATTCAAGAGCATCCGCTTGTTTCTTAGACGAAGAATATGCTAAACATCATAAGATCCCTCTAGTACGGAAACCTAAACCTGTTTACGTAGAAGTCATAGATGGACGACCTTTACTGTCTGGTAGTGTCACTCATGAATCAGAACCTATAGAAATAGCATTTAAGGACCATAGTAGTTATATTCTCTTCAACATTATAAAGACTCCGTCAAGTCCTATTATTCTTGGTCTTTCCTAGTTGGAAAAGTATAATCCAACCATAGATTGGAGGTTACGAAAGATAACATTTCCAATAGAACGTTCCGAGAGTAAACCAATTAGAAGACCCCGAATCAAAAAACCTTTATTTATTGGAGCAAGAGCATTTGTAAGATCGTCCAAGGAAGGTACACCGTTTATCATTTATACGACTCTAACCAACGAAGAGAAGATTTTGACAACAAGTATACCAGAGCAATATAAAGATTTTCAAGATGTGTTTCAAAAAAAGAATGCTGATATGCTACCAGAGCACCGACCATATGATTGTGCCATAGACTTGCAAGAAGGAGCACAACCCCCTTTTGGCCCAATCTATAATTTGTCGTAGACAGAGTTGGTAGAATTGCGAAAGTATATTGATGAGAATCTAGCGAAGAACTTCATTCGCCATTCGAAGTCACCAGCTGGAGCACCAATCTTATTTGTAAAAAAGAAGGATGGCTCGCTACGGATGTGCGTGGACTATCGAGGTCTCAACAAGGTAACAAAGAAGAATCGTTATCCGTTACCCTTGATATCTGGTCTTCTTGAACAACTTGGATAGCAAGGATCTTTACAAAAATCGATCTAAGAGGAGCCTACAACCTTGTACAAATTAAAAAAGGAGACAAATGGAAGACAGCTTTTCGTACAAGGTATGGCCATTTTGAATATAATGTCATGCCTTTTGGTCTTATCAATGCTCCGACAATTTTTCAACACATGATGAATGACATCTTCCGGGAGCATCTTAACGATTTTGTTGTCATCTATCTGGATGATATTCTGATATTTTCTAAGAACGAAAAAGAGCATGAAAAGCATGTTCGTCTCGTCCTTGAAAAACTACGTGAGCGAGGATTCTATGCCAAGTTGGAGAAGTGCTTATTTCACCAAACTGAGATGGAATTTTTGGGATTCATCGTGACTACAGAAGGCTTGAAAATGGATCCCAAGAAAGTGGAAGCAATCGTGTCATGGAAGGTTCCAAAGACGATTAGAGACGTACAATGTTTTCTTGGTTTTGCTAACTTCTATCAGATTTTTATTAAGAATTATTCCCAAGTTGCTGCTCCACTCACTCGGTTGACGTGTAAGGACAATCTTGAATGGAGACTCCTAGTAGTGAAAGCATTTCAAGATCTTAAGATGGCGTTTACAAAAGCTCTGGTCTTGGTCCACCCGAATTTTACAAAGGTCTTTTATTTAGAAACCGATGCTTCAGATTTTGCTTTGGGAGTCGTACTTTCACAGATGGGTGCTGATAAAAAGCTCCATCCACTTGCATTCTATTCTCAAAAGTTCTCTGCTGTTGAGATCAACTATGAGATCCACGATAAGGAGCTTCTTGCTATAGTGGATTCTTTCCAAGAGTGGCGTCACTTTCTCGAAGGAGCGGCACATCCGCTAACCATATATACGGATCACAAGAATTTGGAATATTTCATGTCGGCTCGAATTTGAATCGGCATCAAGCTTGGTGGAATATGTTGCTATCCACATTCGACTTTGTTATCACTTATCGACCTGGAAAGCAACAAGGACTATCTGACGCATTATCGAGGAGATCGTATCTTGTACCAAAGACTGGAGAGGTAGCATTCGACTAACAGTGTACGACGCTATTGAAGCCAGAGCAATTCCGGCTTCACGTTGCTATTGTATCAATTGATACTGACTTCCTCAATCAAATACGTATCGCGACCATTGAAGATTCAATAGCAGTTGATATCAAGCAATGTGCCAATAATGACAAGTTCAAAGTGGAGGGAGATCTTTTATACTTTGAGGAGCGGTTGTATATTCTGAAAGGACCAGTACGGCTCCGAGTTCTTCAATCTCGTCACGATTTTCCAACTGTGGGACATTTTGGATTCAACAAGACCTTGGAACTTATTTCTCGAGATTTCTGGTGGCCCCAAATGTGGAAGGATGTGAAAGATTTTGTCCTCACTTGCGACATCTGTTCAAGATCTAAAAATCCTCGGCATCGCCCTTACGGACTTTTACAGCCATTGCCAATTCCACGGCGATCATGGTCTTCAGTTTCCATGGACTTTATTACAGACCTGCCACCATCGAATTATTTTGATAGCATTTTTGTTGTGGTAGATCGACTTACAAAGATGGCGCACTTTGTCCCTTGCAAGAAGACATCGTCAAGTGAAGATACAGCAAGGCTCTTTCTTGATAATGTGTATTGATATCATGGCCTACCAGATGATATCGTGTCAGATCGAGGAACTCAGTTCGTATCAAAGTTTTGGAGATCTCTTTTTGAAATATTGAAGGTGGATATCAAGCTTTCTTCAGCTTTCCATCTTCAAATTGACGGCCAAACGGAACGGGTGAATCAAGTTTTGGAACAGTATCTAAGATGCAGCATCAACTATCAGCAAGATGATTGGACCGCATATCTATTGTTAGCCAAGTTTGCATATAACAACACCTTGCACGCGTCAACTCAACAAACACCATTCTTTTCTAACTATGGATACCATCCGAAGCTTGATTTGTTAAGTCTGTCAACGAATAACAACCCAGCAGCTGAAGGATTTGTGAAGCAGCTATCAGAGCTTCAAACTATGTTAAAGTGCAATTGCAGTCTGCTCAAGAGTCTTATAAGACATCCGCAGATAAACTTCGAAATCAAGCACCTATTTTCAAAACTAGAGATAAGATATGGCTACTTTGATGGAATATCAAGACCAAGCGGCCGTGTGATAAGTTGGACTACCAAAGGTTGGGACCATTTGTCATCTTGAAGCAAATCAATCCAGTGGCATACTGTCTGGAGTTACTAGCTGCTATGAAGGTACATCCAGTCTTTCATGTTTCTTTGTTGGAGATTTATTGAGAATTGTCTTTTCTTGGAAGAGTGCAAAGTTCACCACCTAGTATCGAAATCAAAAACCACGAGGAATACGAGGTAGAAAAGGTGCTAGATTTGCGGCGTAAATGGGAAAAATTGGAGTATTTTGTATATTGGAGAGGCTACGATATCAATGAGCGAACATGGGAGCCAACCAAAAATCTCGCCAATGCGCCACAAAAGGTACAAAAATTTCATCAATAATATCCTCAGAAACCTAAGCCGGTTTGAGGATAACTTCTTTCTGAAGCTTGCTCATCTAGTAACATAAAAGGAGGGGAGAACACTACCAAAATTCATAGTTGATGTAATTATTTTCTCCAAGATAGAGTAGATCTTTTCTGATAGCCATAGTTTGGTCTTTCGACATAGATAGCCAAGAGATAGATACCATGCCAATCATATCATCTCAACCTACTAGCTCACGAAGGCGACCTCGAGATGAAGAACCACCTGCACCACGACGACGACGGAGGATACCAAGTAACCGATCGCTGGTGATTGTATTTGAAGTCGAGCCTGCTTACAATGGTCAGCCAGAAGGTGTGTTTGCAGGACAGTTTCACAATGAGGACACGGAAGTTCATGCTTGGTCGGAAGTTGAGGGCGTGGGCCACTACCGTTGGCTTCAAGGACCGATGAACCACTTGCCTCGTGAAAGACAATTGGAATTCATAGCAGACGTTATGCGACAGATCTTCATTTTTTTGCGTTGGTATTGACTGACAACAACATTGCTTCTCGGAGACCTCGAAGCTAAAGGAGGGGGTGATGTTAGGGACATAGTCTTAGAACCTTCTAGAAATTAGAACATTCTAGAAGCAAGTCTCTGGAACCTTCTAGAAGTTTCCATTAGCAGTTAGTGGAAGTTTCTTGAAAAGCTTCCTAAGTTGTTGGAAGTCGCTCAAGAAGTTTCTTATTTAGAAGTATATATAGGAGTCGAGGCTGAAGAGTTCTTCAGTCTCGACAACACATCTCTTGGAGCTCTAGCTCACCTCTCTGGTGTTGCTGTTGTACTTATCTGATCAATCTAGTTCTTGCCAGTTCTCTTTGAAATTCTTGTTTAGATTTCTTCTTCGTATTCTGTGTCCGTGACAGTGGCACATATGTGGAAAACTTGTCTTTCAAGTTTGACACGTGTCTTGTAAATTAAACACGTATTGGAGGTCCTATAAAATATGACCACCTAGTTCTTAGATAGATAGTATAAATAGAGACAAGAGTGAAGTCTTCTTCACTCTTGTCAACTCTTTTCTTGCTTCTACTCTAGTTCAAGAGTCTCATATATTTTCTAGTCTTTGGAAATAGCCATTCTAATTTCTTCTTGAATATACATACTTCTTTATTTCTATCTTATTATTTTCCTTTGACATAGTTTTTATTAACTTACATATTTGTTTTAATTCATGTCCTTGTCAAATTGACAAGAGTGAAGTTACAATATTAGAGCTTTGTCTTTTTTTGATTAAGAGTGGATTATTCTTTCTTCTTGATAAGACATAAGCATATTAGAAGTTATGGATTATTCACTTCTAAACTGATATTATTCCTAGAATTGTTTCTTTTGTTCTTGAATATTTTATTTTATAATAAGAATAGATATTTTTTTATTTTTTTATTGTGGTATCATGGCAAAGCTTATTGAAATGGAGAATGTAGTCGCACAAATGTAAGAGCAAATGAGAGAATTAATATTTGTAATGCATCAACTCAATACACCATTACAAATAGCAACAAGATTAGTAAGAAGCAAAGATATAGAGATGATTCAAGCTGCTTCAAGCCATACTACTTTACCTATGATTGAGTATCATTCAAGTATTAAAGAATCAAAAATTAGTTTGTCAGAGAAGTTTAATGGTACCAGATCTAAGTTTTGAGGATTCATCAATCAAGTACAACTGGTGATTGAACTTCAATCCCAAGGTTATCCAACCTAGAGATCACAAGTCAGGTTTATTAAAATACTACTGCTAGATTCCGCTTTATCATAGTTTTTATCTTTTTTTGAACAACATGATCTAATATTGGATAATTTGGAGATATTTTTAATAGAATTTTGATCTATGTATGGAGAATATGATGCAATTTTTGTCGCAACCAACAAGATCCATATCTTGTGACAAAATAATTGATCAGTGATATCATATGCTTCACAATTTCTACCATTAGCAATTGACACTAAGTAGGATGATACTGCACTTATTAGCCAATTTCTCTATAGATTATAATATGAAGTAAAAAAATTGATGCTCAAGTTATCCGATCCTTAGACATTGAGTCAAACAATTGATTTTGCTATGAAGTGTGACAATTGATTTTTTGAATTTTGATTGAAGAGCCGCAGAAGAGAGCCCCAACATTACTATAATACAATGGCAACATCAATGTCTTTTTAATATATACAATAAAAAATAGAAGACATGCAAATCGACGTGATATGTTTCAAATCTCTTATTGAACAAGAAAAGACTCATCACTATTAAGAAGGATTGTGTTTATATTATGGAGAACCTAAGTACACTGCTCAGTATTATCCAAAAAAAATGACAAAACAATAAAATGTGGAATACAGCTATCAAAGAAAAAAATATGTCAAAAAACAAGTTTGTCTAGCTATAATAGGGACCATGCAATTGAAATCTTGTACAACTCCTAGAACCTTCTCTTTATTTTATAATAGATGTCAATTTAGAATCTAAAAATTATAAAGCCTTTGTCTTATTAGATTCAAGAGCCTTAGTGTATTTTTTAGATGAAGAATTTATTAAAAGTTGAAGAATACCTTCAATACAAAAAACTAAACTTGTACATATAGAAGTCAAAGATGGTTACTTGTTATCCTCTGGAGATGTTATTCATAAAATCCTTCCTATAAATGTAACAATAGATGGTCATAATAGTTGAGTAATCTTTTATATAATTAAATCTCCTTCTAATCTAATTATTTTAGATTTATCATAGCTAAAAAAATATAATCCTTGAATAGATTGGATTTCTTTTAGACTTGATTTTTTTCAAAGCATTAATAAGAGTTCCATTAATCAAGTGACAAATTTTAAGTCTAGTATAGTAAAACCTATATTTTTAGATGCAAAAGCTTTTATGAATGTAACAAAAAAAAAATCATCTTTTGCTATTTACACTCATTTTTGAATAAGGTATAGATATTTCAAATATAATGTTATGCCTTTTGGACTTACAAATGCACCAACTACTTTTCAACATCTTATGAATGACTTTTTTTGTGAGTTTCTTAATGATTTTATTTTTAGCTATTTAGACGACATTTTGATCTATTCTAAAAACAAAGAAGAACATGAACTTTATATTTGTCGTGTGTTACAAAAATTTAAAGATACAAGATTATATGCCAAAATGAAAAAAAGTATATTTTACACTACTGAAGTTGACTTTTTAGAATACATCATTTCAAATGATGGTATCAAAATGGATCTTAAGAAAGTCCAAATAGTCATAGATTAGAAGATTCCAAAAATGATATAAGATATGCAATGCTTTTTAGAATTTATCAATTATTATTAAATTTTTATTAAGAATATTTTTCAAGTTGCAGCTCTACTTACATGATTAATTTATAAGAATAAACTCAAGTAGAGCAAAGAAGCAAAAGCATCATTTGAAAGGATTATTATTAAGGATGAATAGAGGTAGATGATAGAAATCTCTATTCTAATTGGCCAAAAATCATGTCCAATGGGCTTCAAGGAGGCTGCCGGAGGGTTTATTAGGAGTTAGGGTTTGTTTTTCAAGAGGAGTTAAACATCAGAGGCTAGGATCATAAGGTTTAGGTTTTTGGATCTGATTTAGGTGCAAATTTTGTGTGATTTGCACTTTTTATAAAGAAGTTATAGGCGCCCAAAGTTAAGGTGTTGATTTTGGACCTATTGTCACTCTTTTGGGTATAACTCGCGCATACAGAGAGCAATTGAGGGTCGGCGACTAGGGTTGGAGAGAGCACTTTCACGGCTACACTTTTTATGTGTAGCTTGATAAAATCCAAGCTAGAATGAAGGAGATATTGGGAGTTGAAGTCAGTGCTTACAACCTTAAGGGCAGTAAGTGACCTGATTACATAGTGGTTGTATTTTGAGATATATCTAATGAAATTTGATAGATTTTTGGCTCAAAATTTTCAGAAGTGTAAATGCTTATGTCATAAGACTATGTGCAAAAATTTTGTGGCATTAGGATTTTGGGTTTGTGAGATATAAGGAAAATAGTGCTCGGGTGTCTCTGATCTAGGGTTTTAATCACTTGCTAGGGATTTTGAGATATCAGACGATTGGAGACGAATTTGTAATCGATTCTTTCTTGTAATGAAACTTAAGAGAATCACCTACACTTTGAATTAAATTTTATAGAAACTAAATAGTTAGATCAAGAGTTATTGGACTCTAAAGTTCAGCAAGAAATAGGTCCTTGCAGGTGAATAAAGCTTTGAAGGGTTTTTGTGGAAATTTGAACCCTTTTTGTACAAACTTACTTGAATACAAGAGGGTTTATATATATAACTTCTCTTTAGTGAGATTTTTGAATTATTTGTCCTTTTTATTGAGGACAAACGACCTGTTGGATTTTGCCATCAAATTTCAAATAAACCCTCCACAGCCAGGTACCTAGTGTATTCCCAGATAGAAGGCCACATCATACGAAAACGGCATCACTATCTGGAAGGCGCTTCTAATCTAATTACGATTTATATAGATCACAAGAACCTCAAGTATTTCATGTATGCATGAGTGTTGAATCATTGCCAGGCTCGTTGGAGTATGTCTTTGTCAAGATTCGAGTTTATTATCACCTATCAGCCAAAAAAACAATAAGGTCTATCCGATGCCCTTTCTAGACATTCTTATCTTATATTAAAAGAAAGAGATTCAGCTTTTGATCAACAAAGAATAATTTTCTTGAAGCTAGAGCAATTTCATCTTTGAGCAATGAAATCAGCATTGATTGTTGATTCAATTTTTATCAAGTAAATCCAGTCAAGTATGTCTTTAGAGCCTCTTATCCATGAGATTAAGAATAATTCATCTAAGTCTCATGATACTTCCAATGTTGAATTCAAGAACGACCTATTCTATTTCAAAGGATGCCTATATATTCCAAAAGGTGCAACACGACTACATGCTCTGAAAGCTCATTACAACCTCCCTACAACATGACATTTTGGGTATGATAAGACTTTGGAGCTAATCTCAACAGATTTTTAGTGGCCTCATATATAGAAGGCTGTTAAAGAGTTTGTATAGTCATGTGACATTTGTTCAAGATTAAAAATTCCTCG
Organism: Physcomitrellopsis africana; assembly: GCA_036785485.1. Taxonomy (NCBI): domain Eukaryota; kingdom Viridiplantae; phylum Streptophyta; class Bryopsida; order Funariales; family Funariaceae; genus Physcomitrellopsis; species Physcomitrellopsis africana. The sequence goes on along the minus strand of JAWRVF010001611.1, from coordinate 23,636 downwards.
TCACCGACCTTACAAACTTTTCACACCATTATCTATATCAGAACAATCTTGGTCTTCTGTTTCTATAGATTTTAGTACGAATCTTCCAAAGTCAAGTTCATATGACTCTATATTTGTGATTGTAGATAATTTTACCAAGATGGTACATTTTGTACTATATACATAATCTATTATAGGTGAAGAAATAGCTAAAATTCTTCCTCGATAATATCTATCGCTATCATGCATTATCAAGGGATATTATATCAGATAGAGGAACATAATTTGTATCAACATTTTGGAGGACCCTTTTCAAAATATTGAAGGTGGATATAAAACTATCTTCATTTTCCACCCTCAAGCTGATGGACAAGTAAAATAGCTAAATCAAGTTTTAGAGCAATATTTGATGTGTATAATCAATTATCATCAAGATAACTAGACAACTTTTTTGTTATTGGTAGATGTGAATCATCAAATTGACTCATTATTTTTTTTATGATAAAAGAATGCATTTGGATTACCAAAACTACAATTGTAAAGTGAAGATGTATTTAGATGATATTTAATGAAGGAAAATAGTATTAGCAAGAAAGAAATAGGATCTTAGTAAGTCTTGGAGGTAATTATCTTATTTAATTTAGTATTTTTCTTAATTATAAAAATTAGCATTTAATTATTGAGATCAATGTCTACATTGGCCTACTATTTTAATATACTACTTATTGAAAAAATATAAATGTTACTTAGTAAGTAGAAGAAGCATGAGAAAAAAAAATTCTCATGTCTTTTTAATTATTTATGTAAAAAATAGGATTTTTTGTTGATTTAAATTAATTTTATTATTATAAAAAATCACCAAGGTAGAATAAAATAATTATAAATAGACATTATTATTTTAAAAATATAATAAGAATTTTTAGAATTTATTTAGAATTTTTTAGGAATTTTTAGAACAATTTTGAAGACCTTGGTAAAAATGAGTTTTACCACCTTGGAAGCCATTATGAAGAATTGGAGCAAGATTTGAAGGCCAAATCTATTTTATGACCATAGCAATAATTGTTAAAATCAACATTCTTCTTGAAGTTTAAATATTGATCAAGGATTCATTCGCCTACATGGTGGTCATATTCAACATGGCCAACAATATGAGAGTCAAGGCTCTGAAGATATAAGGTTTGCAAACCAAACCAATGGTAGAATGATTGGAAAATAAGCTTTTACTTTCTATATAATAATTCAGCATGTATTTCTTGAGTCAAACTTGATTATGCATGAATTGTTCCAATCTAAGGTGCAAATACCACCTATAATGCCAACCTTGGCAGTTATAACAAGGTCTAGGTAATCTAATCTATGTCCTCTTACTTCAATTGATAGAGAGAATAGTTTAAAAGATTTTCTTCATTTTTCAAATTTAACAAAGCCACAAGGGAGGCAATGGCTAGTGTTAGAGATTCTAAGGAATTATCTCAAGTCCTTGAATTCAATTAAAATAGATTGCTAGGGACCTTGAAAAAAAATATTGAGACAAAGGAATTTTCTTCTAAAAAAGAGCGGGAAGGACCTAAAATTCTTGACCTTGAATTTAATCCTTCAACTTGACTTAAAAAGCAAGGATCAGGTCCAATGATATGATTTATAGAAAGATTTAAGGAAAATTAAGGCAGATATCATAATTGCTCAATTATTAGAGGTTTCTCCTCTAATAAGAAGGAGCTTTAAAATAAGCCTTCTCATTAAAAGATAGCAACGATCTAAAGCAAAAATCCCAATTGATGTTAGAATAATTCAAGTAGCACAAGAGATGAAGGCAATTGAGCTAGAGGTGTCTATAGTAGATAAAATCATACCTTATACTATTGTGAATAGGAATAGTGGTTTGAATATTATGCCAGTGAGAACTATGGACAAACTAGGGCTTAGTATCATTGGTCTCTCTCCATTTGTGATTAACATGGCTAATCAAAGCCAAGACACACCTGTCAAACAAATTAGTGGTTGTAGGATGATAATGGGAGGTAAAGAATATTTTCTTATTTTTCATGTGATTCATATGCATCATAGCAAAAATTCATATCTATTATTTTTAGGTAGACTTTAGATAAGGACAATTAATACAAAAATTGATTAGAGAGGTAAGAAGCCCCATATCATCTATAGACCACCATAAAAACCTAACTAAAATCATTATTCAATTTTAACAATTGTCTTCAGCCCAAACCTCATGTCACTCTTTAAAATATGAGATTTTGAATCTCCAATCACAGAAAGAGTTCAAAAAGAAGGTTAGATTTGTTGAGTTAGTAGCAAGTTAGGGAGTTTGCTCAAGTATGGTCTAATCAATTTCATTAGGATGCATAGGCCCTAGACTATATGATTGGAAATATGATGGAGAGTTTACTCAATGGTTGAAAAAACATCCTATTGTGAGGATAAAATTCACTCCTCAATCTAAGTATAAGGTGGCCTCAATTAAGAATTGCTTATAAATTGTGGTGTAAAGTATAAGGAGCAATAAACAACAATACAGAAGAAGAATAATATAAAACAAGTAAAATATGTGCAATTAAGTAATTGTACACTACAAAACTAATCACAGTCTGTTCAGTATATTTTTATCTAATAAATAATAAAAATAAAAACTAAAAATCATATTTTCAAGTAGGTTATTTTTTTTTATCTTTCCAATGATATAAAAAACATATAAATCTAAGTTACTATGAGTAAGTTATAGTAATTCAAAATTAGAAGGTAAATAATGGAAAAAATTAAGTAGAAATTTTTATCTCAAGGATATCTTGTTACAAGATCATGGGTTCAAACCTCACCAAGGCTCACAAATAGTGTATATGGATGTCCTAGAGACGCCATGAAGCCTTAGTCTTATCTTCCTACCTACATCCAAGGTGCTACAATTCATATGGGACTTGTGCACCTCCCTTCCTACAAGAACTACGCTAGCTGCTGGTCCTCCTATTTTATACTAGTAGAACTAATAATTTTGCATTTTTGACTTCACCATGGTATTCAAAAATGTCCTATTAGCTTAAGAACCTTGCATGGCCTTCAAATCTTGCTCCATTTCTTCATAATGGCTTCTAAGGTGATAAAACTCATTTTTACCAAAGTCTTCAAAATTACACTAAAAATTCTTAATAAATTCTAAAGGAATTCTAAAAATCTCTATAATAATTTAAATATGATAAAATCAATTTAAGACTATTTTATTCTACCTTGGAAATTTTTTATAATAATAAAATCAATAAAAATCAACTCAAAATCCTATTTTCTATAAAAATAATTAAAAAGACATGAGATTTCTTTCTCATGCTTCTTCTACCTACTAAATAATATTTATAGGTTTTTAATAAGTAATACATGTAGTTAGAAGGCCAATGTAGACATTGGTATCAATAACTAACTCTTAATATTTAATAATAAACTTAGATCCATATATAATAATCCATTTTATATAGATGTTTTATCGAAAGAACCTTAGATGAATATTTTTTCGGAGTGAACTTTGATGGCACTCAAGTTCATGAGTTAGACTTAATAGAGAAAGACAACCTTATTCCACCTTTACAATTTAAACAAACTTCCAATGGTCTTACAACTGGAATTGATGTGATTAACTACCTGCAAATACAAAATAATTGGTATAGAGGATCTACAGAGCAATCTCATGTGCATGACCTTGCTTACAAGTTGATGAATGTCTCTTTACAGAAAGAAGATCCAAAACTAATCAAAGTCATAGTTTAGTTGACAAAGGATAAATTGTTAAATTATAAGTCATTAATTATGGAATATAAGGATGTATTTGCTTGGTTGTACAAAAATTTCAAGGGCATACTTTCGAAAGTAGCCCAACATCATATTTCACTCCTTCCTAATTCAATTTTCGTGAAATAAAAGGAAAGAAGAATGAATCCCAACTTACAATTACATGTCAAAGCCGAACTAGAATAACTCCTCTAAGCTAGATTTATTCAACCTATGAAGATTACAGATTGGGTCTTACCAATGGTGTTAGTTAAGAAGTAAAATGAAAAACTTTAAGTATGTATAGATTGTAGAATATTTAATAAGTGTATCCAAAAGGATCACTTTCCTCTCTTTTTTATAAACACCATCCTAAAAGAAGTGGCTAGGTATGAATTATATACATTTATGGATGGATATTCAAGTTACAATCAAATTTTCATAGCTCCAAAGGATCACCACAAAATAGCCTTTACTACACTTTGAGGCACCTTCATCTATGTGATTATGCCTTTTGAACTTTGCAATGCTCCTTTGGTATTTTAAAAAATAATGTCATATGCCTTTTCAGACTTGCTATACAAATCAATGATAGTATTCATTGATGATTTTAATACCCAGTCTTCTAAAACAACACATCATGATTGTGTAAAGTCTTATCTTCAAAGATATGGAAGAACTAGAATTGCTTTAAATCCTGACAAAATATTCTTAGTAGTTAAAAGAGGAGTCCTACTTAAATATGTAGTCTCAAAAAATGATAGGGAACCGGATTCAGAGAAGGTCAAGGTCATTTTAAAACCTCCTTCAACAGTCAAAGAGGTACAAAGAACCTTAGGGCATATTGAATGGTATTGGAAAGTGATACATGGCTATGCTATCATTTCTATATCTATTATTAGACTTCAATAAAAAGATATGAAGTTTGAGTGGAGTAAAAAATGCTAAGAAACCTTTGACATTCTTAAAGCAAAGCTTAGCACATATCTTATTTTAAAAGCGCCAAATTGGTCATTACCTTTCCACGTACTTTGTGGTGCTTCATCTGTGGTGGTAGGAAGTACCTTGTGTCAAGTAAGTGAAGAAGGAAGCAAGGACTATCCCATAGCCTTTACAAGTAGACAATTAAATCCTACGGAGAGGTATTACACTATCACAAAACGGGAATGTCTTGCTATGGTTTTTTTTGTCAAAAAAATTAGACACTACCTCCTTTTGAATCCAATAGTGTTTTTTGTAGACCACATGGCAATCAAATATCTTGTAAATAAGGTGGAATTGAGTGATAGACTAGTAAGATGGATGCTTCTATGAGAAGAATTCGATTATACAATAGAATACAAGCTAGGAAGGATGCACATGCAAGTTGATCACTTATTTAGGTTGTCAGTATATACAAGCAAAGATCCAATCAATGATATTCTAATAGATAAAAGTCTATTTTTTATTTCAACCATCTCCACTTAGTATGAATTGATTACCAAATTTTTAACTATTTAAATCTTGCCTTTTCATTTATCAAAAATAGAACGTAAGAAGGTCCAAATTAATAGCAGATATTTTGCTATAGTTGAGGGCAAATTATATCAACATAGAATAGATGGGATGTTAAAAAGATGTGCAATGAGAAAAGAAATTCCTACAATTTTATTGGCATATCATAATAGTGCATAGGGGGGTCATTTTTCAGGAGCATTGATAGGACAGAAGATTCTTTGAGTTAGCTACTATTGATCTATTTTATTCTAAGATGCCCATAATTATATTAAAACATATGATACATATCAAAGATATGCTAGAAATGACCTCTGAATGAGCTTTCTTCTATATATATCTTTATCGTTAGTTCTATTTGAAGAACAAAAAATAGATTATATTAGAGAAGTTTATATTAATTCTACCAATGGAATGAAGCACATAGTTATAGCAACCGAGTACCTTACCAAGTGGATTGAGGCAAAGGTAGTAAAAACCAATAATGCTAAGCAAGCAGTCAAGTTCTTTTATGAATAGATTATCACTAGATTTGGATGTCCAAAAATCCTAATTAGTGATAGGGGTAAATATTTCTTAAATGAAGTGATAGAAGACTTGATCTCACAGTTTAAAATTGATCATAGGAAGACTATCTCTTATCACCCTCAAACCAATGGACATATGGAGAGGGTGAATCAAACTTTGATAAATATCCTTAAAAAAACCATAACAATTTTTTAATAGGATTAGGATACCAAGCTTCTTCCAACTTTATGGACTTATAGGACCACGTTTAAGGTGACCACTCAAGCTACTTCATTTTTCCTAGTTTATGACATAGAAGCTATTTTACCAATTGAATTTGAAATCCCTTCTCTTCGAATTGCCTTGAAAGAAAGATTGTCAACTAAACAATCTTTGATGGATAGATTGAATCGTCTAAAAAGTCTAGATGAGGCCAAAAGATGGAGTGTTCAACACATAGAGGTTATACAAAAAAGAAGAAAAATTGCCTTTAACAAACTACACAAGGTCAAAATTCTTAGGGTTGGCATGTTGGTCCTTTTACAAGATGCTAGGAGATTAGATTTTCCAAAAAATTTAATGCCTTATAGTTGGACCCTTATGTCATTAAAGATATCTTTACAAACAATTCAATTTGATTGCAAAGACTAAATGGAAAAGATTTTTCTACTAGAATATCTAGAAATAGATGTAAGAAATATAGAGTGTGATTTATATTATATATCAAAAAATAAAATAAAATAAAATAAAATAAAATAAAATTTAGAATGTTAAAACTTGTGATTTTGTATCTGATAAACATCCAAAAAGAGTTGTAGTATTGGTCATAAGAGAGATTATTACTCAAGCATCCTGGGTTCAAATCCAATGAGAAAAATGAACTATTCCAATGAACTAGTGTTAATAAAAGAAACGACCAACCTCGACAATCAATGGATATATAGGCCTCTGAAGGCTCATATCACAATCTTTTTATTCTGAAGAGAATTTGAAATAATTATCTATTATTTTTTATTTTTTATTTTTTTCTTTGATTCTTTTTTTTATAATTATTAATAGTTATATTTGATTTCTTTATTTTTTTTTCTTCTTTTTTTGATTATAGAGAATAAATCTATTTTAATTCCTTCAAATTAGTAGTAATTCACTCATTCTTCTCTCAGATAGTCATTAGAACTTCTTTAGACAATTATTCTATTTATTCAATAGCATTATGAGAGGTCAAATTCTGGGTTCTTCTCCTTTGCAAGTCGTTCTAGATGGTCGCCATGTGTGAGTCATAAAATTGACTCATTAGTTGTTTTACAATAAAATAATGCATATTAATTGCCAATATTTCAATTGTAAAGTAAAGAAGTATTTAGATGATGATAAATAGAAGAAAATAATATTAGTGAGAAAGAAATAGGATCTTAGTAAGTCTTGGAGGCAATTATCTTAGTTAATTTAGTATTTTTTAATATTAAAAATTATCATTTAGTTATTGAGATCAATATCTATATTGGCCTTTTAAATTAATATACCACTTATTAAATATATTTAAATACTACTTAATAAGTAGAAGAAGCATGACATAGAATGTCATGTCTTTTTAGTTATTTACGTAGAAAATAGAATTGTTAATTTATTTAAATTGATTTTGTTATTATAAAAGATCACCAAGATAGAATAAAATGGCTTTAAATGGATAATATTATTTTAAAAATATTATAAGTATTTTTAGAATTTATTTAGAATTTATTTAGAATTTTTTAGGAATTTTTAGAAGATTTTTTAAAAACTTTGGTAAAAATGAGTTTTACCACCTTGGGAGCCATTATGAAGAATTGGAATAAGATTTGACGGCTATATAAGGTTCACAGGCTAATTAGATTTTTTGAACACCACAGTGAAGTCAAAATTGCAAAATAAGGGATTTTACTAGTAGAAAATAGGAAGACCAGTAGCTAATGAAGTCCTTGTAGAAGAGGAGGTGCACAAGTGTCAAGGACAAGAACTTGATGAAAGCAAATAAACATATGAAACTTCTATTAAGAAGAATAAGAAAATAAAAGTAAGGAAGTATGTATATTAAAAGAAACTAGAATGGCTATTGCCACAAGACAAGAAAACTATAGACTTTTGAATCTAGACTAGAAGCAAGAAAGGAGTTGACAAGAGTGAAAAAGGCTTCACTCTTGCCTCTATAAATACTATCTAAGTAAGAACTACGTTGTCGTGATGCACTTGCCGCAAGTGCATCAAAATCAAATAAGTATGTATCAAAGTTGCAGTGTGAACAGGGATAAATTAGAATTAGTTTGAAAATTGTAGTGTGAATAGAGAATCTAAAGAATCTAAGGTATCAAACATAAAATCTAAGGATTTCAGGATATCAAATAAGGAATTTAAGGATTCTAAGATATCAAACAAGCAATCTTAAGATTTTAGGATATCAAATAGGAAATCTAAGGATTCTAAGATATTGAATAGAGAATCTTAAGATTCCAAAATATCAAATAAGGAATCTTAAGATTCTAGAATATCAAATAGGGAATCTAAAGATTGTAGGATATCGAACAAGGAATCTAAAGATTCTAAGATATCAAATAGGAAATTTAAAGATTCTAGGATATCGAACAAGGAATCTTAGGATTTAGGATATTAAATAAGAAATCTAAGGATTCTAGGATACCAAACAAAGAATCTCAAGATTCTAAAGTATTTAATAGAAAATTTCAAGATTCTTTGAATATCAACCAAAGAATTTTAAGGTTGAAGAATATCTAATATTTGGATATCAACCGGATATCAGGCGAGTATCAGGCGAGTATTAGCATACACTGGATATTATCCAAAAATTGGCTAAAATTGCCTATTTAAATCTTTTTAGGCTTGAAAATAAACACTTTTTTTTTCTTCTCAGGTGTTTTTTTTGTGAGTTGGATCTTGCTCCGAGGGAATCTTTGAGAGAATCTTTGAAGAAACCTTACTTATAATCAAAGGATTCTGATAATGAATCTTTGAAAGAATCTATGAGGGAATCTCCAAAGAAATCTTAGGGTAATTTCTAAAAGAATCAAAGGATTTTTTATAGGATAATTCTTTATAGGATAATCTCTAATAGGATTTATAAAAAATCCTTTGATTTCCTAATAAAAAATAAATCTTTATAGGATAATCTCTAATAGGTAATCTCTAATAGGGTAATTCTTTATAGGATAATTCTTTATAGGATAATTTTTTATAGGATAATTTTTTATAGGGTAATCTCTAAAAGAATTTTTTATAGGAAAATGTTATAAGGAATCTCTAAAAGAATCTTTAAAAGAATCTTTGAAAGAATCTTAATATAATCAAAGGATTTTGATAAGGAATCTTTGAAAGAATCTCTGAAAGAATCTTAAGGTAGTTAGAGGGTTTTAATAAGGAATCTTTAAAAGAATATTTAATAGAATCTCCAAGAGAATCTTAGAATAATCAAAGGATTTTAACAAAGAATCTTTGAAAAAATCTTTAAAGAAATCTCTAAAAAAATCTCTAAAAGAATCTTACGGTAATTAAAAGGTTTTAATAAGGAATCTCTAAGAAAATCTTAAGATAATCAAAGGATTTTTGATAGAGAATCTTTGAAAGAATCTCTAGAGAAATATTTGAAAGAATCTTTAGAGAGTGAAAAGGATTTGACCAAAGAATCGTTGAAGGGACAAAAGGGTTGATAAATAGGATATTTTAAAGGAAATTACAAGGATATAAATACAGATACCTCACTAGTCCTCTTTTTCTTCACTTATTAGGCAGCCAAGATCCCAACGATTTCTTGAAGAGGGCTCTTTCCTTCAATCATGACACTTGGTGCTTCCACTGAGAGATTCTTCAAGGCTATTAAAGTGTTAACAAAATGGAAGAAACAAGAGGATCTGGAAATATTGAGGAGATATTGAAGGTATTTTCTAAATATATGGAAAAGCAATCATAGGAGCAATCGAGGATGCACCATGTGCAAATGGAAGAGAAAAATGCTTCCAAAGCTTTACAGTCTGTCATCAATCAAGCAAAGAGATTCAAAAGAAGAAACATATCCAGATATCTCAAAATCTATGTAGGTGAAATGGAAATATATCAAATTTCCTATAGAAGGATGTGTTTGAATTTTATACTTCCTTGCGTTCGTGAAGTCAAAGAAAGAGTCAAATTTTTGTACAGAGATGATATAAATTCTTGAGATGAGTATGAAAAAATTTTAAAGAAAGAGTTTCTTGAAGAGGATTAAGAAAGAGTGACCAAGAGAACATTCTTGGAATAGATAGAATAACAATTTGGGAAGCAAATGGATCGTAAAGAATTGCTTGGAGAATTTGAAAGGAAATTTTTCCATCTTCCTATAGTAGATAGGCAGTTGCTAGATGATAGGAAAGTAGAGTTTTTTCTACAAGCAGTTGATGGGGATTTACAAGATAAGTTGTTTCTACTTCTAGTTAATAGAAGTGGCAAGGGAGGCCTTACTAATGACTGGAAACAAGTTAATGAAGCTCTGGCGACAATCATGGAGCAACGGAGGATAAAGGCTAAAAGATATATAATTGTGGAATAAAAAATGGCTCCTATTCCCATCCCAGTTACTCCAACAATTTCTATTGATCTAGTATTAGTTCCAAAAGAAGGTATTTCTAATGAAACTCTCGAAGAACTTATCAAGAATATTAAAGAATTAAGAATCAAGTTCAATGAATTGGAAAAAAGATAAAGATTGAGTCCTCCTAATTTTCCAATAGAAACCAAGAAATGGATGAAGAGGTGTATGTATTGTGACAATGAAGATCATGACAGGAAGAATTGCTCAGCCTATAAAGAAGATTTGAAGAAAGGGATAATCTTCTTCAAAGAAAGTAAAGTAAGACTTACTACAATTGGAGAACTTGTTGAATTAAATTTTGGCAAAGGTGGAATGAAGAAACTTGTACAAGGCTACATTGGGAGTTCTAGTGGTGCATCTAAGGTTAAAAAAGTAAGTGCAAACCCCGTTATTGTGGAAATGGGAAATGTAGGAATTTCTATAATTTCCAACAAGGAGGTTATGCTTAGAATTGCACATGTTATTAGAGAGAAAACTAGATGGAGTGATCCAATTGATGCTACAAGTATTAAAGCTTATTTGAAAGTTCATGAAGAGAATGATGAGATCTAGGAGGCTATGTTTGAAGTTAAAAGGGGCAGGATTGTAGAAGAAAAGAAACTAGGGGAGTCCAATAGCAAGAAGCAGAACCAAAGGATGGTAGATAAAAATCAAGAGAAGCAAACCACCATTCTAATGGAATCAGGGCCTTCTTTTCCCTATCTAAGAAAGAACACTGCATTACCTAAAGAAAAATGGGAGAAGAAAAATAAAAAAGAAGATTCAAAGAAGGATAAGATTAAGAATCTGGTATTTAAATTGAAGTCGGATATTGAATCCTCTGTGGATATAAAAGGTATTCTTGAAGAGAAAATTTTAGATGCAAAAATTGAATTTTTTTTTAGAGAGGTTCTTAGTATAGCCAAGAAATAATTTCATGAGCTCATCATTGATGTCATTAAAAAGAAGAGACAAATGACATCTGAAGCAATGATGATGAAGGCTTTGGCGGATACAAAAGATACATAAGAAGAAAAAGAAGTACAAGTATTTACCTTGTCTTGTGATAGTAAAGAAAAGATTATACAAATTCAAGGGCGCAAAAATTCTTGTATTAATGATATGAATGTATATAGAAATGAGAAGGAATTTAGCAAGAAAAAATGATGTAATACCTTTGATACTTCCACCAACAAAATAAATATGAAAGAGATTAAAGTAATTGGATGTGAAGTAGAGAAGGCCAAGGATAAAGATTGTAAACAAGTAAAAGCCTCAAATTGTAAATATGAAAGGACAGGAGTTGAAAAAAAGCCTGAATTTTTTCATACATATTGGGCAAGGGCTACTACAGAAGCCAAGGTGAAAATTGAAGATTATAAAGAAACCTATCTAGCATTAGTTGATCATGGATCTGAGATCAACATAATGTCTAAAAGCGTTTATAAAAAGGGAATGTGGCCTATTAACACCAACCATGGATGGATAATAAAGGCTGCAAATAATGAGAGGGGTGAATTATATGGAGCATGTCTAGCAGTAAGGATAAGAATTAGAGATGTGGAGGTGGAACAAAACTTATTTGTATAAGAATTTTCTGCCTATCCTATGATTCTCGGACAGCCATACATTACAACTACAAGGATGGAAACTAAGGTGTTGGATGACGGCTCACATTATACAAGGATCAAAAGTTGTGATGGGAAGAGGTCAATACAATTTCTGACTGTAATGATCAATAATGAAAGGAACAGAGAACAGTTAGAAGAAACTTCTTTGAAAATCGGTGATGATTTTTTAGGCTTTTGAGGAGCATCTTCGAGGATGGAGAGTCCAAGGGTGTAGATAAGTCCTCTAGTTTTATACTTCCCAATATATATAGGTTTGAAAATGGATTTTTGGATTATATAAAATTTGGAGTTTCAAAGTTTTTGAAGGTTGATAATTTGGATAGTATATATCAAAGATGTATGAAGAAAAATCAGAAAAAGCTAAAAAACATGGATTTGGTTTTAAGTGATAAATTTATTTCTGGGATGATTGATGAAGAAGGTTTAGAAGAAGATATAAACATTGTTTTAAAGAACTTGGAAGACTTGACATCTGAAGAAGGTTTGGATAAATATGAAGGAATAATTATGGATTTATATTCAAGGGAATTGTATGAAGCAATTAGAGAATCTACTTCCAAGCTAAAGACCATTAAGGATTGTAGAATTGAACAAGAAGCAAGGATTAATATCAAGTATAAGATGGTGGCTAAGAAGGTAAAACCGATTGCTACTCAATTATCTCTTGATACTTTAGAACATATTGAGAAAGCAATAAGGGAATTAAGTCTTAGAGAACCAGGGAGGATTGGTCACAAGTTTACATGGGAATCACTAGATAAATTAAAGATTGGTGGATATGAATTCCTGATCGAAGAAGAAAGGGTGAAATTTTTGGAGATGATATCTAAAAATGGTAAGGCTTTTGCTCTTGTACCAAAAGAAATTGGTTGTGTTGATCGAAGTGTGGTTGCACCAATGGTTATTTTTATCATACCTTATGTACTATGGGATTTGAAGCTGATTCTTATGTCCAGAGCTTTATTTCTAAAATTGATAGATTTATTAAAAGAAAAGGTGAGAATGGAGATCCTTGAACCTTCTATTGCACCTTATTCCAACCGTTGGTTTACCGTACCTAAGAAGTTTGGAGCAGTAAGATTTATTCAAGATATGAAACCAACTAACAAAGTCACTATAAGAAATATGGATACTGGGCTATTTATAGATGAGGTAGCTGAGACATTTGCAGGTCATTCTATCTATTCTATTTGAGATTTGTATTTGGGATATGATCAATTTTAGCTAGCTAAAGAAAATAAGGATATTATTACAATGAAGATTCCATTGGGATTGGTGCGCATGTGTACTTTACCACAAGGTGCTACTAACTTAGTGGCATACATGCAAAGTGCCATGAACCAAATTTTAAGAGATTATTTTTTTAATAAGATAATTCCTTTCTTAGATGATATTCCAATTAAGGGTTGTAGGATTGAAGACATGGATTCAAAATTAGATGAAGATGGATGCAGAGCATTTGTTAAGAAGTACATTAATATTGGCGAGACTTGAAGAGGTAAATTTAACTCTATCTCTTGAAAAATCAAGTTTTAGAGTTGATGAGATAATTGTGGTCGGACATTTGTGTGGTTCATATGGAAGAAAATCTAATCCAGAAAAGGTTGATGCAATTTCAAATATGAAGCCATACAAGAATATAACTGAGGTAAGAAGATTCTTGGTAGCATGTGGATTTTATCATATTTGGATACCTCATTTTGGACACATAGCAAAACCTTTATATAAGTTATTGAGAAAAGGGAAGAGATTTTCTTAAAAACAAGAGCAAGATGAAGCCATGAAAGAATTAAAGGTGGTTTTAAAATTACCACCAGTATTAAGGCTGGTAGATTATCAATACAAGAAAATAGTGATTGTAAGTGTGGATACAAGCCCGATAGCCATTGGATGGGCTGTTGGACAAGATGACAATGAAGGTAACAGATTTGCTATAAGGTTTGGAGCCAGAGTTCTTACTGAGAGGCAAAGAGCTTATCCTCAGGTTAAAAGAGAGCTCTGGGGTGCTTTAACTGTACTAAAGACAGAAAAAAATTATTTGATTGGAGCAGATGTAATTCTGGAGACAGATTATTTACCTGTATTAGGAATGATTTCAAACTGTTCAACTCTTGATATAGCTATGTTGAGATAGATAATATATATCAAATCTATGAATCCTGCCTTGGTACATATTTCTGGAAAGTAGAACTGCGTCTAGAGCAAGATATTCCTCTGAAAAGAAAATGCTTGCTTATGACAAGGATAAAAGGGTTGAAATGGATCATGTATGCATAATGGGAATAGAAATCTTACCTTTCAATATAGATTTATATGAGGGCAAATTATAGAACATTAGTTTATACTTGAATATTTTCAAAAAGGAAGAAGGTTGGATTGAGAAATATTTTAAAGACACTAGACACCAAGCTTATGGATATATTTTGAAAGAAGGACTCTTGTGGAAGAGATCTAAAAGAATGGATGGAATTCTTTTGAGGGTTGTTGATGATGTTGATACTAAGCATCAAGTTTTAAGAAAATTTCATGATACATTATAGGCTGGATACAGGGAAATATGGGCTACCTTCACCAAAATTAAAGAAAGGTATTGGTAGAAAGATATGTACAAAGATATCGAAGAGTTTATAAATTCATGTATAGAGTATCAATTGCACTGAAAGATTAGACACAGAGATGGTTTGTGCCTTACTTATCCATCTAGTATACACTTTCAATGGATGTTAGACTTGGTTGTTATGCCAACTGCCATATGGAATATGAAGTATTTAGTTTTGGCACGTGAAGAATTGTCAAATTACATAGAGGGAAGGGCTTTAAGAACTAAATCCACAGAATTAGTCTGTAGGTTTGTTTTGGAAGATATAGTGTGCCGTTATAGTAAGTGCATCAAAATCAAATAAATAAATTCCAAAACTGTAGTGTGAATAAGGATATATTAATTCTAGTTCAAAAATTATAATGTGAACAAGGTTAATTTAGAACTGGTTTAAATTATAGTGTGAATAGGGATATATTAGAATTAGTTCCAAAATTACAGTGTGAACAGGGATAAATTAGAACTAGTTCCAAAACTGTAATGTGAACAAGGTAATTTAAAATTAATTCAAATTATAATGTGAATAGGGATAAATTAGAACTAGTTCAAAACTTACAATGTGAACAAGGTTAATTTAGAATTAGTTCAAATTATAGTGTAAACAGGGATAAATTATAGCTAGTTTTAAAAAAGAATCTAAAAGATTTTAGGATATCTGTCACAGACATATACATAGTTACCTATATGATCAGATAGAACTAGATAAAAGAAGGTAAAAGCAGGTTAATTCCATAACATCTTTAGAAAAACTTCCTAGAAACTTCATAGACGCTGCTTTGACTTTATAAGTGTCCATAATAGACTTTTGGATTAGAAACTTGGTCAATAAGTTAGCCACATGTCGCACATGTTGGTAGCTTGAAGACCAAGCTAAATACGTGGCGAACATATAGGAAACTTGCCCTGCAAGTTTGACACGTGTCTTGCAACTTGGACACGTGTCTTGTAAATTGGGCACATGTTGGAGGTCCTATAGAACGTCGCCACTTAGCTCTTAGGTAGATAGTATAAATAGAGACAAGAGTGAAGCCTTCTTCACTCTTGTCAACTCCTTTCTTGTTTCCAGTCTAGTTCAAGGGTCTCTAATTTTCTTGTCTTTTGGCATTAGCCATTCCAGTTTTTTTTTAATATATATACTTCTTTATATTTATTTCTTTGAGAGAGGTCTCACTTGTTTATTTGACTTCATCCAATTATTGTCCTTGACAGATTGACAAGAGTACACATACAGTATCAGAGCTTTGTCTTTTCTTGATTAAGAGTAGATTATCCCTTTCTCTTGATAAGACATAAGCATATTAGAAGTTGTGGAGTACCCACTTCTAAACTGATATTGTTTCTAGAATTTTTTTTTTTTTGAGTGTGTGTTCGTATTTCTTGAAGTAAGAGTAGACATCTTCCTTTCTATTATATTATCATGGCAGAGCTTGCGGAAATGAAGAGTGCAATGGCACAAATGCAAGAGCAAATGAGAGAACTAATGCTTGCAATGCATCAACTCAGTTTACCACCACAAGGAGCATCAAGATTAGCAGGAAGTGAAGATGTAGAGATGGTTGGAGCTACGTCAATATCTACACCAAACCATGCTACCTCACCGATGATGGAGCACCGTTCAAACGTTAGAGAACCAAAAATCAGTTTACTTGAGAAGTTTGATGGCACAAGATCTAAATTTCGAGGATTCATCAATCAAATACAACTGGTGATCGAACTTCAACCTCAGAGTTATCCTACGCAAAGATCTCAAGTTAGGTTTATTGGAACGTTACTTTCGGGTCCTGTCTTATCGTGGTTTTCATCTTTTCTTGAACGACGTGATCCAATATTGGATAATTTGGAGGTATTTTTTGCGGAATTTTGATCGATGTATGGAGAACATGATGCAATTCGTGTTGCAACCAACAAGATTCGCATCCTACGACAAGGTAATCGATCAGTGTCATTATATGCTTCACAATTTTGACAACTAGCGACCGACATCAAGTGGGATGATGCTGCACTAATCAGTCAATTTTTCTACGGATTACAATATGAGGTAAAAAAGTTAATGCTCAATTTATCCGATCCTCGGACATTGAGTCAAGCAATTGATTTTGCTGTGAAGTGTGACAATTGACTTTTTGAGTTTCGATCCGAGAGTCGTACAAGGGAGCCTCAACGTTATTATTCAATGGCAACATCAACATCCTCACAAAACGTACATTCGGAAGTAAAAGACATGCAAATTGATGCGGTACGTTTTAAACCTCTTAATCAACAAGAAAAAATTCGTCGTCGTCAAGAAGGATTATGTTTATATTGTGGAGAACCTAAGCACACTGCTCAACATTGTCCAAAGAAACGTCGCAACTACAAAATGAGGAGTACGGCTATCAAAGAAAACAACATGTCGGAAAACAAATTTGTCCAGCTACAATAGGGACCGTGCAGCTGGAACCATGTACAATTCCCAGTAAAGGTCCTATTCTCTCCTCAGAACCCTCTCCTTGTTTTATGATAGATGTATATTTAGGACCAAAAAATTACGGAGCCTCTGCCTTATTAGATTCAGGAGCCTCAGCATGTTTTCTAGATGAACAATTTGTTAAGAATCGTAAAATATCTTTAGTACAGAAACCTAAACCCATACATGTAGAAGTCATAGATGGTCGCCCATTGTCCTCAGGAGATGTCACTCATGAAATCCGTCCTATAAAAGTAACAATAGATGGTCATAATAGCTATGTAACCTTTAACTTAATTAAATCTCCATCTAATCCAGTTATTCTAGGTTTGTCATGGCTAGAAAAATATAACCCTCAAATAGATTGGAATTCTTGTAGACTTGACTTTTCCCAGGATATTATTAAACATCCTACCGATCCAATAAAAAGCTATAAGCCTGGTACAGTAAAACCTGTACTAATAGGTGTAAAAGCTTTTATACACGCAGCACAAGAAGGACCAACTTTTGCTATTTACGCAACACCCATTTCTGATAGTGGAAAGGCTTTAAGTGGCATTCCAAGCCAATACCGAGACTATCAAGATGTTTTTGAGAAGAAGAATGCTGATATTCTTCTGGAGCATCGCCCATATGATTGTTCTATTGATCTTAAAGAAGGAACTCAGCCACTTTTTGGACCAATCTGATTTAACATGAGCAAAAAGAGTTAGAGGCTGAGCTACGCAAAATTTGAAGAATACATGCACAAGAACTTCGCCGCCATTTAAATCTCTACGGGGCTCAATTCTATTTGTGAAGAAAAAAAGATGGATCATTCACGAATGTGTAGATTATCGAAGTTTACTTGAAGATCACTATGAGAATATAGATCGCTGTCTTTAATCTACGGACTTAGCGATCAACTAAATCAGCTAGATCTATCTGAAAATATAGATCTCTGAGGAAGCGTATAACTTAGTTCCGTATTAAAGAAGGGAGATATGGAAGACTACATTCCGAACAAGGTATGGACATTTGAATATTGCTCATACTAATGTTATGCCTTTTGGACTCACAAATGCACCAGCTGCTTTCCAACATCTCATGAACGATGTTTTTCATGAATTCTTAGATGATTTTGTTATCTGCTACCTAGACGACATTTTAATCTACTCTAAGAACGTAGAAGAGCACGAAACATATGTTCGTCATGTCTTACAAAAACTCAGAGAAACAGGATTGTATGCCAAGATAGAAAAGTGTGTATTTCACACTACTCAAGTTGATTTCTTAGGATATATCATCTCGAATGATGGCCTCATGATGGATCCTAAGAAAGTCCAAACAATCATGGATTGGAAGATTCCAAAAACAGTGAGGGATGTACAATGTTTTTTAGGATTTGCCAATTACTATCGAATCTTCATCAAGAACTTCTCTCAAGTTGCAGCCCCATTTACACGTTTGACTTGTAAGGACAAGCTCGAGTGGAGTAAAGAAGTAGAAGCATCATTTGAAGCTTTGAAGATAGCTTTTGCGCCGCACAATAATCTTATTATCGTTGATTTTCGAGGCATTCTTTTAACGGAAACGAGCCTTGTCGACTTTCTTTGGGTGCGGTATTGTCATAAATAGGAGCAGATGACGTCCATCGGTAGCTTTCTATTCCAGGAAATTTTCGGTAGCAAAGATCAACTACGAAATCCACGATAAAGAACTTCTAGCAATTGTGGATTCTTTTCAAGAATGGCGTCATTATCTAGAAGGCGCTTCTAGTCCAGTCACCGTATATACGGATCACAAGAACCTCGAGTATTTCATGTCAACACGAGTGTTGAATCGTCGTCAGGCTCGTTGGAGCATGTCTCTATCAAGATTCGAGTTCATTATTACATATCGACCAAGAAAACAACAAGGTTTGTCCGATGCACTTTCTAGACGTTCTTATCTTGCACCAAAAGAAGGAGATGCAGCTTTTGATCAACAAAGAACGACTCTCTTGAAGCCGGAGCAATTTTATCTTCGGGCAACAAAATCAACATTAACTGTTGATTCAACTTTTCTCAAGCAAGTCCAGTTAAGTATGTCCTCAGATCCCCTTATTCATGAAATTAAGAATAATTCTTCTAAGTCTCATGATATTTCGAAGTTTGAGTTCAAGAAAAATCTACTCTATTTCGAAGGACGCTTATATGTTCCAGAAGGTGAAGCACGATTACGTGTTCTTCAAGCTCGTCATGACTTCCCGGCATCAGGACATTTTGGATACAATAAGACTCTAGAGTTGATATCTAGAGATTTTTGGTACCCATTCCAAAACAACCATGGTCTTCTGTGTCTATGGATTTTATCACGGTGTCATACTGCATTTACGTGTAGTGTATAAAAATATGAAAAATCTTGTATCTATTGTTAATATATGTGTGAGTGCTAGAGGTTATATTAGAAGATATTATAAGAAGAGGATTTATTATAGCCACTTAATTAGTGAATTAAGATGGCTATTTGTTTTGTTCCTACCTTATTTATATCCTAGAATAGACTCTTTTGTAATTAGAAGAAAGGTAAAGGTTGTTTACCTTTCTTGTTGACTTTTGAGGTAGAATGGACCTTATGAAGGATAAGAAAGGAGAGCATGGGGTGAATAAGGCCCATCCAATAGGATTTGGCTGCCCATGTGGGCGTCTCATAGTCTAATATAGAAAGAAAGGGAGATATACTCCTCTTGCTAGACCGAGAGGGGAGGCAGTTTTTGAGTGGTGAATTTTGGAGAGAGATAGCTCCAAGGAGATAGAAGTGTTTGTAGTGAAAATTGGTGGGTGTGTTCTTCGAGTTGTGAGGATTCTAGAACCTACTCACTTGCTTGTATTGGAGTTGTGAACAAAAAGTTATGCTTGTTTTAGTAGAGTGAGGTTTGCTGCCACCCGACGAAGAGGGGTAGAAACTTCGAGCTGCCACTGCAAGTTTGATTTCAACTCTTTCTTAGTGAAATTTATAGAGAGTGTGGAAAATTATGCTAGCTTTCTATCAAGACATCTCTTGTAGCATTTGGAGTTAGAGAGCAAAAGTTGTGAGCTTGAGAGTGGGAAAGGGTTTGCTGCCATCTGATGAAGAGGGGCAGAGACTTTGTTCAACCACCCAAGTCGGACAGTCTCTTCAATCTTTTTGATATTTTAGGTGCTTGTAGAAGCTTGTATAAGCTTTCCACAAAAACAAAAATCAATACATTTGGAGCTTTGATGAAAGTTTTATGAGCCGTGAAGTGTCAAAGAGGGAAAATTGTTACTAGGGTTTGAAGAGTAGAATCGACTAGCTACAAAAACTGGAGTTTGAGAGGCATGCATGCAAAATTTTAGGGAAAGCTAGATGATGGAGTGAGCTTTCTAAAAAGCTATTGCATGTCCAATTTGGAGAAGGGAAGTGATCACAACAAAGGCTGAAGTGAAGAGGAGCTTTGCTGCCTTTGCATTTGCTTGGAAATTTTAGCGCCTACTTCTTTTAGCTATAACTTTTAAATGATAAGTCATCTATTTGTGAAATTTTGATATATTTTACAATGGATTATTGGCTTTCCATAGGCTATAAGCACGCTTGATTCGACCTTTGGATGAATTTTTAGTGATTTATTTAGTTTCAGCTTGTTGTATAACTTGTATTCCTCATATGCGGTTGTATTTTGAGGTATACTTGAATACATATATACTTTGCTTATACCTTTTATACAAGTATATATACTTGTATTTATACAAGTATTCTATAAGTATTCTACAAGTATTCTATAAGTATTCTATAAGTATTATACATAATATTTGTACAAGTATTTATACAAGTATTATACCAAGGATTTATACAAGTGTTTATATAAATATTTGTATAAGTATTATTCAAGTATTTATACTTTATATTTATATAAGGCTTGTACAAGTATAATACAAGTATAACTTGAAAGCTTGAAGAAATATTATGCAAGTATAGAACATACTTGCACGGCTTCCTCTCATGTTCCCTGCTAGTTCTAGTAGCAGCTAGGAACCCGGCGTTTTCCCAAGGCGAATTTTCTCTACCCGACAACGGATCTTCCAAACTCAGGTTCTTATGACTCTATATTCGTGATAGTAGATCGTTTCACTAAGATGGCACATTTTATACCATGTAAAAAATCTATCACAGGCAAAGAAACAGCTAAGCTTTTCCTTGACAATATCTACTGCTATCATGGATTACCTAGGATATTATATCGGATAGGGGAACTCAGTTTGTATCGAGATTTTGGAGAACGCTTTTCAAGATTCTTAAGGTGGATATAAAGCTATCTTCAGCTTTCCATCCTCAAACTGATGGACAAACGGAGCGCGTAAATCAAGTCTTGGAACAGTATTTGAGATGTACCATCAACTACCAACAAGATGATTGGACAACTCTTTTACCATTGGCAGAGTTTGCTTATAATAATACGGTACATTCTTCTATACAACAAACACCTTTCTTTGCCAATTATGGTTACCATCCACGACTTGATACTTTTGACTATTCGAAAGTTGACAATCTTGCGACGGAAGACTTGATAAATCATTTGTCAGAACTACATACAACAATGAAGGCACAATTAAAGGAAGCTCAAGAACGACAAAAGATAAACGCTAATGCGTATCGAAAGGAACAACCACAACTCAACGTAGGCGACAAGGTATAGCTACTTCGTCGCAATATCAAGACTACGCGACCTTGTGACAAGTTGGACTATCGTAAGCTTGGACCTTTTCATATTTCTGAACAAATTAATCCAGTTGCATATCGATTACGCCTACTAGATTCTATGAAGATCCACCCTGTATTCTACGTATCTCTTCTTGAACCATATAAGATAGTGAATATACCAAGAAGAAGACAAGTGCCACCTCCTCCTATAGAAGTGAACAATAATGACGAATTTGAAGTGGAAGAAGTCTTAGATTCAAGGCGGCGCCAAAATAGGTTGGAATATCTTGTTCATTGGCACGGATACGATATTAGTGAGCGCACATGGGAACCAGCAAAAAATCTGGCGAATGCAGCGAGGAAGGTGGAGACCTTTCATCAACAACATCCATCGAAATTAAGATTAAGACTTTCCCTATAAAAGAAACAAGATGTAGGCAAGATAATATTCAACTTTCTATCCTTGTTTGTAGTTTCTTTGTATTTTGTGACGCTAAGGAGATGGAGAATCAACAACCAGCAGATTTGACTCAAGAGCCTTCATTTGCTGACCTACCGGACGAGACATTGCGACTGTCACAACCCTCAAGACGACGCAACCGAGATGAAGATCTTCAAGAACAACATGTTCTTCCTCGAATAGATGGCGAGATACAACGTTGTCGTGTTGTGGTTTGGCTACTATGTAAAAAAAAATTGTACATGTATATTTGATGTACAATTTACTACTTAACTAAATGAAAGTCATATTAGTGGATTTTATTGGTTATAGGATGTGATTAGGTTGCTAGTTTAGAAAGGATCTATTAAAAGGATTATTATTAAGATTTATACAACCTTATTTTCTTTTAGTAGTGACTTTTGAAGTTAATTTTATATGGATAATAACTTGTATATATCTTAAGTCACCTATATTAGACATTGGTGATCCTTAAGATCTTATTTACTTCTTTTATTTGGTGCTTAAAGCACCAAGTATGTAAATCTTATAAGAAGAAGGGTTAGAAAAGGGTTTTTAGTGTAAAAAGGGTAGTTTGGCCATCCATGTGGATGAATAGAGGTGGATGATAGAAATCTCTATTCTAATTGGCCAAAAATCATGCCCAATGGGCTTCAAGGAGGCTGCCCGAGGGTTTATTAGGAGTTAGGGTTTGTTTTTCAAGGAGAGTCGAACATCAGAGGCTAGGGTCATCAGGTTTAGGTTTTTGGGTATGGTTTAGGTGCAAATCTTGCATGATTTGGACTATTAATGAAGGAGTTATAGGCACTCAAAGTTAGGGTGTCGATTTTGGACATACTGTCACTCTTTTGGATATATCTCGCGCATACAGAGAGCAATCAAAGATCGGCGACTGAGGTTGGAAAGCGCACTTTCTCGGCTACACTTTTCATGTACATCTCGATAAAATCCAAGCTAGGATCAAGGAGATATTGCGAGTTGAAGTCAGTGCTTGTAAGCTAAAGGCAGTAAGTGACTCTGCTTAACTAGCGGTTTCATTTTGAGCTATATCTTAGTCAATTTGATAGATTTTTGGCTCAAAATTTTCAGGAGTATATATGTTTATGTCACAAGACTATGTGCAAAATTTTTGTGGCATTAGGGTTTTGGGTTTGTGAGATATAGAGAAAATAGTGCTCGGGTGT
Organism: Physcomitrellopsis africana; assembly: GCA_036785485.1. NCBI lineage: Eukaryota > Viridiplantae > Streptophyta > Bryopsida > Funariales > Funariaceae > Physcomitrellopsis > Physcomitrellopsis africana. The sequence goes on along the minus strand of JAWRVF010001611.1, from coordinate 291 downwards.
CTCTGAGCTAGGGTTTTAAGCACCTGCTAGGGGTTTTGAGATATCGAACGATCGGAAGTATGTTTGCAGTTGAATTTTTTTCTGGTAAAGCTTAAAGGTGAATTCTACCTTTCCTGAAAGTTTGAAGAAGACTGAACAGCTGGATCAGAAGATATGATTTTCTAAAGTTTGGAAAGAAAAACATCCTTTGCGGGAAAATATATTTTAAGGGTTTTTGTTGCAAATTTGGACTTTTGTGCATACTAAAGGTGTTTTTGGGAGCCCAGACTTTATGGAGGTGTAAAAGGTGGA
>JAWRVF010001610.1:0-55929 GCA_036785485.1 Physcomitrellopsis africana | reverse complement strand
AATATTAGACAAAGAGCATATGCACAAATTAAAAGAGAATTATGGGGTGTAGTAACTGCTATGAAAAATGAAAAGGAGTATTTGATTGGTGCATCGGTAGTTGTAGAAACAGATTGTTTGCCTTTACTAGGCATGATTACAAGTTGTTCAACTCCTGATATTGCTATGCTGAGGTGGATAGCATATATCAAATCTTTGAATCCAGAATTTAAACACATTGCAGGAAGAGATAATTCAGTTGCAGATATGTTATCCAGGGCAAGGTATTATGATGAAGAAGACATGATTGATATGGAAGATGATGTGGGTGCAAATTTTTATACAAATGCATTATCAAAAGAAGAAGGTGCATGTTTGACTGTACCATTGGAATTATTTTTAAAAGACTCATATGAAGGTGAATGGGAAGATATTGGAAAGTACCTAAGTACTTTAAAGCGACAAGAAGATTGGACAGATCAAAAATTTAAGAAAATTCGTAAGAAAGCCTATGGATATTTTTTATATGATGGATATTTATGGAAGCATCCAAAGAGAAGAGGAGAAATACCACAACGAGTGATATGTGATTTAGAAGCTCAACAAAAGATTATCAAGGAGTTTCACGAGAGTTTGTGGGCAGGGCATAGAGGAATATGGGCAACTTTTACTAAATTGAAGGAAAAATATTGGTGGAAAGGCATATATAAAGATGTGGTTGATTTTATAGGATCATGTGAAATTTGTCAATTCTATTCTAATATTCGACATCGAGATGAATTACATCCAACTTATCCTCTAGCACTACATTATAAGTGGGTAGTGGATTTAGTGGCAATGCCTATGGGACTTGGACAAATGAAATATTTGGTACTTGCACGTGAAGATTTATCAAATATGGTTGAAGGACGAGCATTAAGAACAAAGAGTACTGAAAGTGTATGTCGATTTCTTTTAGAAGACATTATTTGTCGCTATGGTTGTATTGGAAAAATCACGGCAGATAGAGGTGAATTGGATGCAAAAGAAGCAAAAGAACTCTTTAGTAGAATGGGAATCAAACTTTCTTTGACAACAGCATATAATCCAGAAGGTAATGGGAAGAGTGAGCGTGGGCATTCACCTATTGTTAAGGCATTAGTAAAAGCATGCAATGGCAAAGTACATCAATGGCCAAAACTACTACCATTTGCATTATGGGCAGATCGTACAACTCATAGCACAGTGACCGGTTATATGCCTTCGGAATTAATGTATGGACAAAAGCCAATTATGCCAATAGAAGAAACAATACCTACATGGAGAATATTACCTTGGAAGGATGATCTTAACAGGGAGGATCTTTTAGCATTACGTATTCAACAATTGAAAAGAAGACCTGAAGACATTGAAGTGGCAATAGGAAGGTTGAAAGAAGCAAGGGAAAGGAATAAAGAAAGGTTTGATAAAACGCATCGACTACGACCTAAGAAGATAGAAGAAGGTGATTGGGTATTAGTATATGATAATAGTTTGGATAACCAACATAATACATTACAAAAAATTTCTAAGCGTTGGTTTGGACCATATGTTGTGATAGAAGTCTATGACAATGGAACATATGTATTACGGGAACTTGATGGGACACAATTGAAGACACCTATAGCAGGCAAGCGAGTCAAGTTATTCAAACAAAAGGAATATATATACATTTTGATGAAGAACAAAATCTATTGAGGGGTATTGAAAAAGAAGAAGATGATCAAATTGAAGACCAAGAATATGAACAAGATGAAGAGCATTCAACATATTGAAGAATTATTGGTGCATACCAGAGGATGCACAGGTTCAGGGGGGGTGGATGTCGTGTAGTAATACGACTACTAGGTGAAAGAGGGGAGGAATGATTATATTATAGAAGAGCTCAAATGAAAATATTTGAGAAAATTATCTTAGAAAAATAGATAATAGACAAGGAGGTAGTAAAAATTAAAAAGTGCTAATGCTGCCTTTTATAAAAGGGATTTCTACTTACTTTGTAAAGCCATAAAAATGGTAAAACAAAGTAGATTAGAAAAATAATTGGTATAGGTATGTTTAATAAGAAGTTAAGAGTAGGTTTTAGAGAAATTTACCTCAAAACTACAAGAGTTGATATCCGGAGAGGGCCGGTTAAGAACCTGGGTCGAAACCAGACCCCAGGGCACAAAACCGCGTGCCGACGGCGAATGGAGAGTCTTTTTGCAGATCGGAGATTGAGGTTAGGGAGTGAACTTGAAGGGTTTTGTATAGGAGTTGATTTTGAGTGATTTGGATAGAAAACGACTTTGTAATAGCTTTGCAAAGTCAGGGTTTATTTTGGCTACTTGAGATTTTGTGAAATAAATTAGGGTTGATGGTTTAGGCAATTCCAGAAGCTTTGCAGCAGATCTACGGCTGGAAATTTGTGGGTTTTTGGGTATTGTTGTTGTCAATGTGTGCTGTGAATTTGAGATTGATCTAACGGTTCGATCAAAGGTTATTGAAATTTATGTGAGTTGGGGTCTCTGGAATTGGGTTTTAAAGGTCAGTTAGGGTTTCGCAGATTTTGATCAATCTATCGGTTGGATTGGGGTGAAATTTATGTGTGTGTGTAGAAGACTTAATTTCCTACATGCTTGTGAAATTTGGAAGCAGTTGAACGGTGCAAATAGGAGGTTTAGGCACTGGAATATTGGCGTGAAGATTGGAGAAGGAGGCCGGCTGATACCCGAGCAAAATTGTAAGTTTTTCTTCTTCTTGGTAAGTTGGATCTTTTTCAAACTTGGTGTGTGTGTTTTTAACTTAATTGTTAAGGTGTATGAAATATTTCAATCAAGATCAACGGTTTTTTTGGTAGTTATTGTGGTTCTAAAACTGCCTTAGAAATTGCTTAGGGTTTGACTTAGGGTTTGATTAGGGTTTGACTAGGGTTTGACTTAGGGTTTCATTAGGGTTAGGATTTCATTAGGGTTTGACTTAGGGTTTGATTAGGGTTTGACTAGGGTTTGATTAGGGTTTGACTAGGGTTTGACTTAGGGTTTGATTAGGGTTTGACTAAGATTTGACCAAGATTTGAGTTAGGGTTTGATTAGGGTTAGGGTTTGATTAGGATTTGACTTAGGGTTTGATTAGGGTTTGACTAAGATTTGACCAAGATTTGAGTTAGGGTTTCATTAGGGTTAGGGTTTGATTAGGGTTTGACTTAGGGTTTGATTAGGGTTTGACTAGGATTTGACTTAGGGTTTGATCAGGGTTTGACTTAGGGTTTGACTAGGGTTTGACTTAGGGTTTGACTAAGGTTTGACCAAGGTTTGACTTAGGGTATGACTAAGGTTTGATCAAGGTTTGACTTAGGGATTGACTAGGGTTTGAATAAGATATGATTTAGGGTTTTAAGATTCTATTTTTAGTATTTTCTAAATTTAGTATTTTATATATTATTTTCTATTATGATTATTGAATGACTCATTTATTCTTCTTTTATAATTTCTTTAAAATTGAATCAAGCTGAAAAATATTGTTAAGGTTTAATAGAAGTTAATTAAGATTCGATTAGAATTGTTAGGATTTTGTTGTGGCGTATTTTCTTTTTATCTTCCACAGCCAAGTGCCCGGAGCATTCTCAAGCAAGACTTCACGTATTACGACAACGCTTCACAATTTTGACAACTAGCGATTGATATCAAGTGGGATGATGCTACATTTATTAGCCAATTTCTCTACGGATTACAATATGAGGTAAAAAAAATTAATGCTTAATTTACGCGATCCTCAAATTTGAAGTCAAGCAATTGATTTTGTTGTGAAGTGTGACAATCAATTTTTTGAATATTGATCCGAGAGTCATACAAGAGAGAGTCAACGTTATTATTCAATGGCAACATCAACGTCCTCACAAAACGTACATTTGAAAGTAGAAGACATATAAATTGATGCAATATATTTAAAATCTCTTATTGAACAAAAAAAGATTTGGCGTCGTCAAGGAAGATTATGTTTATATTGTAGAAAACCTAAGCACACTGCCCAACATTGTCCAAAGAAACGAAACAACTACAAAATGAGGAGTATGGCTGTCAAAGAAGATAACATGTCAGAAAATAAATTTATCCAACTACAACAGGGACTGTTGTCATGGTGAGAGTCTTAGCCCTAAGAAACACTAGGTCTTTTTTGCCTCTAGTTTCTTAAGTGCAAGATGAGATTCATAAAGTTCATAAAATTGAAGAATTTATATAAAATATACTTTATAAATCCTAACATATTCTGCCTTTAGAAATCCGCCCTCAAATTTGTCCATAAATCCTAAGATATCACATCAATTGAAGCAAAATTGGAATACAAAGTACTTAAGGAAGTAAGGAAGCAAACCCCATAATCCTATTGATTATAGCTCATGTGGTTAGAGAGAACCATGTTTTCAAAGAAATCCCTCTATACTGCCTTTGATTCTGGACCCCCTTTGCTTCACACCTTCATTGCTCCTCATTATCAAAACCCCAAGTATTGAAATTTAGTAGGCTTTTTGCTTGCTTTATGTTGTAAACATCCTCCAATTTTTGCTCCAAAATTCCTCTTTGAAATAGAGTTAAAGACTCTACCCTTCTCCTTAATTCTGTCTTCTAACAGCTCTAGATCCGACTACAAATTTCCTCATAATTCTTAAAACATAACTCTAATAGAAATCAATTTTTTATTCAAAACTTAATAGACTCATATATCTACAAACTCCAATAAATTTTACTCAAAATGCTACTTTGATCACAAAGATATGCTCCTCCAAACTTCACTGACTTGGAGATAGACCCCTATCACTTTGAAAGAGCATAATATTTTTTTTATAAGACAAATGAGTATCAAACTTACTCTCATCTCTTCCTTAAGTTACTTAGATCATGTCTATCAAATTTCACACTCAAATTCGTTTCCTAACTCCATTCATATTCAAAAAACCCACACATACATTCTGCCCATACAAACCCCAATTTTGCTTTCACTCTATTTCTCTTTTCACCTACATCCGGTTACAATTTCACTCATAACTCTTTGCTCAGAGATTATATTGACTTAAGATTTTGATACAAAGTAGTAAACTCTATAAGGAACAAAACCCCAATAAAATTTGTCTCTAAAGTCCAAATGGTTCTCAAGAGCCGAGGCCCGAAATTTAGTAACCCTCACTACCCTAGTCTTAAACACCTGCAACTTTGACGACTCATATCTCCCTTGATATTTAACCAAAAGACATGAAAATTATTTTTATATGTTTTTTATCTTGTCTACTACAAATCCACAAAAAATATACTTAAAATCCTCTCTAAGCTTCTTCTACACACAAAAACGTATACTACCTATCAAAAAGAAACCCTATGCCTCCAAAAGAACCCCCTTCCTTCTTCTTCACGACCCCTTCTTATCATCCCGGCCTAGTCTTCCTTCTTCCCTTGGTCAAAGAGACTCCTCAGCCATGTCTTTCCACCTCTTCAATCTTTTCTTTTGGATTAATTTGAAGAAATCTCACTTTTTGAGGTAAATTTCTATTCTATCTTCTTACTACCATTTTTTTCTACCCACTTCTCTTCTAATTTCAGCCCACAACATTTAAGTTTAGATCTAAAATAAAAGAGAATAAAGGTAAAGTAGATCTAAGATAAAATAGAAGAAAATCTAATAAGTAGAAAGAAACAATTAAGATTAGATTAGAGATAAAAAAGAAAGAATGTCAAGGACATACTCTTCTTAGTTAGTAGAAGTTGCTTGAGAAGCTCCCTACTTGGAGGAAGTCGCTTGAAAAGCTTCCTAGGTAGGAGTATATATTGGAGTCGAGGCTGAAGAGTTTTTTAGTCTCGACAACACATCTCTTGAAGCTCTAGCTCACCTCTTTGGTGTTGTTTTTGTACTCATCAGATTAATCCAGTTCCTGCCAATTCTTCTTGAACTTCTTGTTTAGACTTCAAGTCTATATTCTGTGTCCGTGATATTAATCCAGTTCCTGCCAGTTATTCTTGAACTTCTTGTTTAGACTTCAAGTCTATAATTTGTGTCCATGACAGTTTGTCGAGACTACTCTCACCTTGGATATCAGAGTTAGTTTCTTCTTGTTGGAGTGTGGATTACCCCTCTTCTTGAAGCTACACTAGTATTTTAGAGGTTGCGGATTACCCTCTTCTTAACTGATATCTTTTTGTCATAATATTGGAGTCTTATTTTTCTTGGAGAGAGTGGATTATCCCTCTTCTTAAAGGTCTTAAGGCATTTTAGAGGTTGCGGAGTACCTTCTTTTAAACCAATATTTCTTCCTTGTAGAAACAATTTCTTCTTTTCTCTTAGAATGGTTGGAGGTCAAGACATTAATATGAATGAAAGTTTGGAGTCCAAGATGGACGCCATTATGAATGCTCTTGCTATGTTATCACAGAGAACTACGATGATCGAAGGAGTCTTTGCAAGACTTCATAATGATGGAGCATCCGGAATAGGACAATCTGGGCTTCATCAGCCTCGAGCTTCTGCACCAAAAGAAGCAGCTTTACCTATGGTTCAACAAAAACCATTACTTCCACAATGAAAGAAACCTCATATTAGCCTTCCAGACAAGTTTGATGGCACACGCTCCAAGTTTTGAGGTTTTATCAATCAAATCAACAGAATAACAGCTCTACAACCCGAACGTTATCCGACGGAGGAATCACGCGTTGAATTGGTTGGAACTTTGCTTACAGGACAAGCTCAATCGTGCTTTGCTCCTCTATTTGAAAAAGGATCACCAATTTTGAACAACTTTGAGACTTTTTTGGAGGCATTTGCAAAAGTATTTGGCGAGCATGACAAGGCTCGGTAGGCTACAACAAAAATTTGATCACTACGACAAGGGACTCGCTCTGCATCAATCTTTGCATCAGATTTCAGGCAATTGGCATGCGACATCAATTGGAATGAAGAAGCATTGATGAGCCAATTATATTGGGGTCTAAGGGACGATGTGAAGGATTTGTTATTATCTCTTCCTGATCCACGAACGCTCAATGAAGCCATTAGCCAAGCTGTAAAGTGAGATAACCGCCTATTTCAACGTCGCCAAGACCAACGCTCCAGACAATATTCAAGTCATCGTGGCACAATTATATCGGCAAGTAGCCTAAATTCACAAGCGGGACAGAGGACATGCAGATTGATGTGGTAAGTATCAAATCCCTTACTCCAGAAGAAAAGAAGCAGCGTATGGAGAAAGGTTTGTGCTTTTATTGCAGTAGAGAAGGCCATAGAATTAGAAACTGTCCAAAGAAGTAAAATGGACGCAGCTTCAAGAATAGAGGTGCGTTTATTCAGGAATACGAGGATGCCCAGCCACAATAGGAACCGTGCGGCTAGACAAATCAAAACCAGGTTCCTCTCTTTCTACTCAACCTACCCGTTGTTTTACAATTCTTTTGTCTTTTGGTCTTAAAAAACTAAAAATCTTAGCCTTATTAGATTTAGGAACATCTGCTTGCTTCTTAGACCAAGAATTTGCTAAGCGTCACAAAATTCCCCTAGTACAAAAATTCAAACATGTTCACGTAGAAGTAATAGATGGACGACCTTTATTATCTGGTAGTGTCACCCATGAATCAGAACCTATAAAAGTGACGTTTAAAGACCAGAGTAGTTATATTATTTTCAATATTATTAGCTCCCCATGAAATCCTATTATTCTTGGTCTATCTTGGTTGGAAAAATATAATCCATCCATAGATTAGAGGTTGCGGAGGATAACATTTCCCATAGAACAATCTAAGGGCAAGCTTCGAAGAAGACACCAAACCAAAAAATCCTTGTTCATTGGAGCAAGAACGTTTGTAAGATCGTGCAAGGAAGGCACACCATTGGTCATTTATATGGCTCCAATTAGTGGAGAGCAGATTTCAATAGCAGGAATACCGAAACAATACAAGGATTTTCAAGATGTGTTCCAAAAGAAGAATGTTGATATGCTACCAGAACATCGACCATATAATTGTGCCATAGAATTGCAAGAAGGAGCACAATCGCCTTTTAGCCCAATCTACAACCTATCGCAGATGGAGTTGGCTGAGTTGTGGAAATACATTGACAAGAACCTAGCTAAGAACTTCATTTGTCATTCAAAATCGCCTGCTGCGGCACCAATCTTATTTGTGAAGAAGAAGGATCGCTCACTACAGATGTGCGTGGACTATCGAGGTCTCAACAAGGTGGCAAAGAAGAATCACTATCCATTACCTTTGATCTCTAGTCTTCTAGAACAACTTGGATGTGCAAAGATCTTTACAAAGATTGATCTAAGGGGAGCTCACAACCTTGTGCGAATCAAAGAAGGAGACGAATGGAAGACAACTTTTTGTACAAGATATGGTCATTTTGAATATAATGTCATGCCATTTGGTCTTACCAATGCTCCGGCGGTTTATCAACACATGATGAACGATATTTTTTGAGAATATCTAGACGATTTTGTTGTCATTCATCTGGATGATATCTTGATATTTTTTGAGAACAAAGAAAAGTATAAGAAGCACGTTTGTTTGGTATTAAAAAAACTACGCGAGCGAGGACTCTACGCCAAGTTGGAGAAGTGTTTATTTCATCAAACTGAGATGGAGTTTTTAGGATTTGTTGCAACTACGGAAGGCTTGAAGATGGATCTCAAGAAGGTGGAAGCAATTGTGTCTTGAGAAGCTCCAAAGATTGTTAGAGATGTACAATGTTTTCTCGACTTTGCTAACTTCTATCGGATCTTCATCAAGAATTATTCTCAAGTTGCTGCTCCACTCACTCGATTAACATGTAAGGATAAGCTTGAATGGGGACCTCTAGCAAAAAAAGCATTTCAAAATCTTAAAACGGCATTTACTACGGCTCCAATCTTGGTACATCCAAACTTTGCAAAGGCTTTCTATTTGGAAATCGATGCTTTGGATTTTGCTTTAGGAGCCGTACTTTCACAAATGGACATCGACAATAAGCTTCATCTGGTTGCATTCTATTCACGAAAGTTTTCTGTGGCTAAAATAAACTACGAGATTCATGATAATGAACTCCTTGCTATAGTAGATTCTTTCCAAGAGTGGCGTCACTTCCTTGAAGGAGCTGCGCATCCGGTGACCGTTGTCATAGTGCATTTACGTGCAGTGTATAAAAATATTAAAAATCTTGTTTCTATTGTTAATATATGTGTGAGTGCTAGAGGTTATTTTAGAAGATATTATAAGGAGAGAATTTATTATAGCCACTTAGTTAGTGAATTAAGATGGCTATTTATTTTGTTCCTACCTTATTTATATCCTAGAATAGACTCTTTTGTAATTAGAAGAAAAGTAAAGATTTTTTTACCTTTCTTGTTGACTTTTGAGGTAGAATGGACCTTGTGAAGGGTAAAAAAGAAGAGCATGGGGTGAATAAGGCCCATCCAATAGGATTTGGCTGCCCATGTGGGCGTCTCATAGTCTAAAATGGAAAGAAAGGGAGATATACTCCTCTTGCTAGACCGAGAGGAGAGGGAGTTTTGAGTAATGAACTTTGGAGAGAGATAGCTCCAAGGACATAGAAGCAATTGTAATGAAAATAAGGGAGTGTGTTCTTCAAGTTGTAAGAATTCTAGAACCTTCTTAATTGATTATTTTGGAGTTGTCGGCAAAAAATTATGCTTGTTTTAGTAGAATAGAGTTTGCAGCCATCCGATGAAGAGGGGTAGAAACTTCGAGCTGCTACTGCAAGTTTGATTTCAGTTTTTTCTTAGTAAAATTTATAAAAAGTGTGGAAAATTGTGCAAGCTTACTATCAAGACATCTTTTGTAGCATTTGGAGTTGGAGAGCAAAAGTTGTGAGCTTGAGAGTGGGAAAGGGTTTGCTGCCACCTGACGGAGAAGGGCAGAGACTTTTTTCAACCACCCAAGTCGAACACTCTCTTCAATCTTTATGATATTTTAGGTGCTTATAGAAGCTTGAGTAATATTTCTACAAAATAAAAATAAACACATTTAGAGCTTTGATGAAAGTTTTATGAGCCGTGAAGTGTCAAAGAGAGCAAATTGATGCTAGGGTTTGAAGAGTAGAATCGACTAGCTACAAAAACTGGAGTTTGAGAGGCATGCATGCAAAATTTTAGAACAAGCTAGATGATGGAGTGAACTTTCTAAAAAGCTATTTCATATCTTATTTGGAGAAGGGAAGTGATCACAACAAAGGCTGAAGTGAAGAGGAGCTTTGCTGCCTTTGCATTTGCTTGGAAATTTTAGCGCCTACTTCTTTTAGCCATAACTTTTAAATGGTAAGTCATCTATTTGTGAAAATTTGACATGTTTTACAATGGATTATTAGCTTTCTATAGGCTGTAAGCACGCTTGATTCGACCTTTGGATGAATATATAGTGATTTATTTAGTTTCAACTTGTTGAATAACTTGTATTCCTCATATGCGATTGTATTTTGAGGTATACTTGAATATATGCACACTTTGCTTATACCTTTTATATAAGTATACATACTTGAATTTATAAAAATATTCTATAAGTATTCTAGAAGTATAATACATAATATTTGTACAAGTATTTGTATAAGTATTATACCAAGGATTAATATAAGTATTATACAAGTATTATATAAGTATTTATAGAAGTATTATTCAAGTATTTATACTTTATATTTGTACAAGACTTGTATAAGTATAATACAAGTATAATTTGAAAGCTTGAATAAAACTTGTTCAAGTATAGAAGATACTTGCACGGCTTCCTCTCATGTTCCCTGCTAGTTCTAATAGCAGCTAGGAACCCGGCGTTTTTCCAAGGCAAATTCTCTCTACCCGACACCGTATATACGGATCACAAGAATCTGGAATATTTTATGTCTGCTCAGGTTCTAAACCGTCGTCAAGCTCGATGGAATATGTCGCTATCTAGATTTGACTTTATTGTTACTTATCGGCCTGGAAAGCAGCAAGGACTATCCGATGCCTTATCAAGAAGATCATAGCTTGCGTCAAAGATTGGAGAAGCAACGCTTGATCAATAGTGTACGACATTATTAAAGCCAGAGCAATTCAAGATTTGTGCTGCTGTGGTGCCAATTGATGCTGACTTCTTCAACCAGGTATGTGCTGCAACTATTGAAGATTCAATAGTCCTTGATATTAAGCAGCGTATTAATGATGATAAGTTCAAGGTTGAAGGAGATCTCTTATACTTTGAGGAGCGGCTGTATATCTCAAAAGGGCCAGCACGACTTTGAGTCCTTCAATCTCGTCATGACTTTCCAACTGCGAGACATTTCGGATTCAACAAAACCTTGGAACTCATTTCTCGAGATTTCTGGTGGCCCCAAATGTGGAAGGATGTAAAGAATTTTGTCCTCTCTTGTGACATTTGTTTAAGATCCAAGAACCCTCGACATCGCCCTTGTGGACTTCTACAGCCATTATCCATTCCGTGTCATCCATAGTCTTCAGTTTCCATGGACTTTATTACAGATTTGCCGCCATCGAATTCATTTGACAGCATCTTTGTTATGGTGGATCGACTTACAAAGATGGCACATTTTATCCCTTGTAAGAAGACATCATCAAGCGAAGATACAGCAAGGCTCTTCCTTGATAATGTGTATCAATATCATGGTCTACCAGATGATATCGTGTCGGATCAAAGAACCCAATTTGTATCAAATTTTTGGAGATCTTTTTTTAAAATATTGAATGTAGACATCAAGCTTTCTTCGGCATTCCATCCTCAAACTGACGGCCAAACAAAACGGGTGAATCAAGTTTTAGAACAGTATTTACGATGTAGCATCAACAATTAGTAAGATGATTGGATTGCATATCTATTACTAGCCGAGTTTGCATATAAGAACACCCTTCATGGGTCGACTCAAAAAATACCATTCTTCTCTAACTATGGGTACCATCCGAAGCTTGATCTATTGAGTCCGTAAACGAATAACAATCCAACAGGTGAAGGATTGGTGCAATAGCTATCGGAGCTTCAAACCACATTGAAGCTTCAATTATAAATTGCCCAAGAATCTTATAAAGCATCCGCGGATAAATTTCGGAATCAGGCACCTAATTTCAAGATTGGAGATAAAATATGGCTACTTCGACGGAATATCAAGACCAAGCGGCCATGTGATAAGTTGGACTACCAGAGATTGAGACCATTTGTTATCCAGAAGCAAATCAATCCTGTGGCGTACCGCTTAGAATTATCAGCTACTATGAAGGTACACCCTATCTTTCATGTTTCTATGTTAGAGCCTTATCGAGAATCGTCTTTTCTTGGAAGAGTGTAATGTCCGCCACCTAGTATAGAAATTGAAAACAACAAAGAATATGAGGTGGAAAGGATACTAGATTCACGGCGAAGATGGAATAAATTAGAGTACTTTGAGCATTGGAGCAGCTACGATATTAATGAAAGAACATGGCAACCGGCCGAAAATCTTGCCAATGCATCTCAAAAGATACAAGAATTCTATCGACGATATCCTAATAAACCAAAAGCTGGTCATTAACGAAGCATGAAGATGAAGCCTTCTCTAGAGAAAAGAATAGAAAAGGGATCCAAGTCTCATCAAAACATAACTTGTTGTATTTCATAGTATCAAGATATCTAATATCAAGGTATATTTAGATATGGCTAGTGAGAATGTAGATACTATACTAGTAGAACCATCTCAACTGAGCAGCTCACGACGTCGACCTCGAGACAAAGAATTAGAAGAGCCAAGAAGACGTTGAAGAATACCAAGCAGCAAGTCACTTGTAATTGTCTTTGAAGTTGAACCAGCTCATGCAAGTAATGGCGAAGCGATATTTTCAGGTCGTTTCCACAATGAAGATATAAAAGTTCAAGCATGGTCTCAAGTAGAAGGTATTGGTCATTATCGATGGCTACAAGGACCTATGAATCATCTGCCTTGTAAACGATAGCTGGAATATATTACAGAGACTATGCGACAAATTTTTGATTTCATACGTTTGTGAGTATATATCTCAAATCGCTTCTCGGAGACCTCGAAGCTAAAGGAAGACGTGATGTCAAGGACATACTTGTTACAACCTTCTAGAATATTCTAGAAATTTCCTAGAACTCTCTAGAACCTTCCAAAGCCTTCTAATATCTTCTTAGTTAGTAGAAGTTGCTTGAGAAGCTCCCTAGTTAGAAGAAGCTGCTTGAGAAGCTTCCTAGGTAGGAGTATATATTGGAGTCGAGGCTGAAGAGTTTTTCAGTCTCGACAACACATCTCTTGGAGCTCTAGTTCACCTCTCTGGTGTTGTTTTTGTACTCATCTGATTAATCCAGTTCCTGTTAGTTCTTCTTGAACTTCTTGTTTAGACTTCAAGTCTATATTCTGTGTCCGTGATATTAATCCAGTTCTTGCCAATTATTCTTGAATTTCTTGTTTAGACTTCAAGTCTATAATTTGTGTCCGTGACAAAGAACAACATCCTACACTGTCAAGTCAAAGAAGCTTGTGTGGTTAAGTTCTTAGCTACTTTGGAGTTGACGTGGGTTTGAATCCACTTGACTTCATTGTAGAAATCCTTGGCTTCATGACTTGGTACTGCTAGTGGGAATTTTAGCAGGAAATTAGTAGTTTGGCCTACCTATCATCCCTGAGCTTGTGATAAATATTATAACCTTGAAGATAATGTGGTTATAACCACAACCCTGTCTCTTTCATCCCTATCTTAACCCCTGTCTAATCTTTTTATTTTAACGCATTTTTATATCTTTCCATATATTTTAGTTTACACAGCATGACATCGTCTTTAATTTGGAACCTTGTCTGATTATAGTAAAGGTCATATTCTCTCCTCAGAATCTTCTCTTTATTTTACAGTAGATATATATTTAAGACCAAAAAACTACATAATCTCTGCCTTATTAGATTCAAGAGCCTCAACATACTTTTTAGATGAATAATTTGTTAAAAATCATAAAATATGTTTATTACAGAAAACTAAACCCGTATATGTAGAAGTCATAGATGGTCATCCATTGTCTGTTGGAGATATCACACATAAAATCCATCCTATAAAAATAACAATAGATGGTCATAATAGCTATGTAACCTTTAACATAACTAAATTTTTTTCTAATCCAATTATTTTAGATTTATCATGGCTAGAAAAATATAAATCTTAAGTAGATTGAAATTCTCGTAGACTTAATTTTTCTTAGAATGTTATTAAATATCCTATCGACCAAATAAAAAGCTATAAGTCTATTATAATAAAATCCATATTTATAGGTGCAAAAGCTTTTATACTTTCGACACAAGAAAGTTCAACTTTTGCTATTTATGCCACACCTGTTTCTGATGGTGGAAAGACTTTAAGTGGCATTCCAAGCCAATATCTAGAATATCAGATGTTTTTAAGAAAATGAATATAGATATTCTTCCTGAGCATCGTCAATATGATTGTTGAATCCACCTCAAGGAAGGAACTCAGCCACCATTTGGACCAATCTATAGTTTATCACAAGATGAGTTGGCTGAACTCAAGGTATATATTGACGAGAATTTGACTAAGAATTTCATACGCCATTCTAAATCTCCAATAGGAGTTCCAATTCTATTTGTGAAGAAAAAAGATGGATCATTGCGGATGTGTGTTGACTATCAAGGACTCAATAAGATCACATTCAAAAATAGTTATCTATTATCTTTGATATTAAGACTCCTTGATTAGTTAAATCAAACTAAGATCTATACAAAAATAGATCTAAGAGGAACATACAATCTAATATTCATCAAAGAAGGAGATGAATGGAAAACTGCATTTTGAACCAAGTATGGACATTTTGAATATAATATCATGTCTTTTGGACTTACAAATACACCAGCTGCTTTTAAACATCTCATGAATGATGTTTGTCGTGAGTTCCTAGATAATTTTGTCGTTTGCTACCTAGATGATATTTTGATGTATTCTAAGAATTTAGAAAAATATAAAGTATATGTTCATCAAGTATTACATAAATTTAGAAATGTAAGATTATACGCCAAGATAGAAAAGTGTGTATTTTACATTACTCAAGTTGATTTCTTAGGATACATCATTTCAAATGATGGTCTCATGATGGATTCTAAGAAAGTCCAAACAATCATGAATTGAAAGATTTCAAAGATGGTAAGAGATGTCTAATACTTTTTGAAATTTATCAATTATTATCGGATCTTCATTAAAGACTTCTCTCAAGTTACAACTCCACTTACACGTTTGACCTGTAAAGACAAACTCCAATGGAATCAAGAAGCGGAAGCAACATTTGAAGCTCTGAAGACATCGTTTGTTTTTTTATCAATCTTGTATTGTGTTGACTTTTTCAAGGCATTTTTTATGGAAACAAATGCATCAGACTTTGCCTTAGGCACAGTTTTATCACAAATAGGAATAGATGACAAACTTCATCTAGTAGCTTTTCATTCAAAAAAATTCTCAGCAATTGAGATCAATTATGAGATCCATGACAAAGAACTTCTTACAATCATGGATTCCTTTCGAGAATGGCATCATTATCTAGAAGGCACTTCCAATCCAATCACCGTGTATACAAATCACAAGAACCTTGAATATTTCATATCGGCACGGGTGTTGAATCGTCATCAAGCTTGTTGGAGTATGTCTTTGTCAAGATTCGAGTTCATTATCACTTATTGGTTATGAAAACAACAAGATTTATCCGATATTCTTTTTAGACATTCTTATTTTGCATGCATTGCAATGATTATGGCATTGTGGGCACAACTCTAGCTGTGCCTCACAATGGCCAACAAGAACAATATTTCAACAAAAAGTCGGTCTAAGAATTAATATATTATAAGAAGTTGTTTTTATTTTTTTATTTTATTTATATTTAGATTTTTTATTTTTAGAACTTGGAGACAAACTATACAAATGTCATATGCAAAGTATATCAAATACAACACTACCTCTAATTGGTCATCACACTCACCTAAAGATGTAGCAAATTATACTCAACATGTAACTTTGCCTATAGATCTCATTGAAGAAAGAGATATGGTTGTGGCTTTTCATTTACATGTCAAAGTAGTAGACCTCATTGGACAAATCACTTATTGGAGTCTTGCCAATAAGTTATAAGTAAATTCTCTACAGCTAGGTACCTAATATATTTTCAGATTGATAATCATGCCACACAACAATCCCTATTGTAGCTAGAGAAACTTGTTTTTTGGCACTCTAAATGCCTTCTTTTGTCCTGAAATAATTATTGAGTCAATTTGATGACATACAAGTTACAAAAGAACTTTGCTACATATTGGATTATAGATTAGATAATATAAAATTGACAAAACTAAGATTTTATATAGCTATGGATTCTACATGTGATTAAGAGCTTCAAATAAAGATGCACAATTTAGTGACTAATATAAAAAAATCTATTTATATTGATTATTTAAATCTATCTATTTAATGTTGATTTTGCTTAGAAACTAATCATTGCATAAAGAACTATATATCTTTTATTAAAACAAAAGCCTAACATAAAGTTGGCATGTCTAAGTATTGATAGGACTTTATGATCTAACATATTAATAATAGAAAATTGAAAGAAAAGATCCAATTGATTCAAGGTACGTCTATTCTAATTTTGTTAAAATTGAGTCATGATATTATTGTAGATGTGGATGGATTTGTTTCTGTTGAAAACAAGAGGAAAGAGGCTTAAAAAGAATTATTACAACCTCATAATAATTCTAAATCAATCAAATCTATAAATATTATAAACATATCCAATATATCATATACAAAGAAAATCATGCAATAACTTGGATCATTGCATTCTAGAGACAATTCATTCAATATTAATAATGATAATATACTATTGCTAGCTCAATAATATGTGTTAAAAAATACAATGGATTCTAGCAAGTAACAAATGTCTCTCTTCTTGAATTGCTCAAATCCATCGATTAAATTCGATAATATAAGGCAAGAGAGCTAAATATTGGTTTTGATCCAAGTTCATAAACAATGCAATGAAGATTCATCTTTGAGTCATCAATTGCTAGGAGGTGCTAACAATATGCAAATATTTATTGTCAAAGGACAAAACACTAGTTTCAAAAAAATAAAAAATATCTTTGGACTAGAGAGTATTGTTCAACTAAGTTTAGCAAAAGCAAAGAAGGTGGAAGAGATAACATCAAATAAAAGACCACATGACTTAAATGCTAACAAGAAGAGAGTATTAAAAGTAATGGTAGCTTTAGAAGAGATCTTAACACAAAAAATTACTAAATCATACATAAAATAGTTGGAATGGATAGCACTTACCACTTTGCTTTTATAGAGCCAATTGGCTAGCAACAACACCATGGACCAAGACATATGAGCATTGCATAACAACTTGAGAGTAATTGATAGTAGGAACCTTGATCAACTTCTTACAAAATTACCTTTCTGATTTAGACAACCTATTAGAAATTTGAGAAGTATATAAAGAAATAGAGATGCTTATACAAATATTAATATGATTTGTGATCCAATTCTATTGCTAATAATCAACTTATAAATTATTATAGATATGGAGCATAATATTATACATATAAAGCAAAAAAAGAGGATACAATTCTCTTAAGAGAAGGATTTAGATTTCAATCCTATAAAAAATAAGACTTCATATATTATTAATAAAAATATTAGAAATGAGGAGGTTTTTTTTTTAAAAAAAGAAAGAGGTGATTCTTTACCAAATTATATTAGGACCTATGGATCAAGACTTATTATGCAAAGACATTCAAGTCTTCATGCTCACTTTTCTTTTGATATAATTAATTTACGATTTGATTGGTTGATAGACTATGATAAAGTGGGATATTTTAGAAATCTTATTTTTCTAGGCTCCTTTGGACTAAGAAGGAATTATGACAAAAATTCTTTGTTACTAATTTGGAAACATAGAAGATCTCCTAAATGTCAATTGTTAACTGAAGAAATATGATAAAAGCTTTTTTTTACTTATTCTAAAATATTTATGAAGCTAAAAAGTATCTTTTATAATATGCAAGGACTAAATGATCTTTTCAAGGTTCTAAAACTTTGAATCTATATCTAAAGTATCTCTCTAAAATATGACATTCTTCTTATTTAAGAACATAAATTATATAGTATAAGGGCCTTAGAGTTGGACAATATTTTATAATCTAATGTGGGATTTTTTATTTTGAAAGTTGTTCCAAGGTATATAAACAATCTTAATGGTACAAAAGCCAAAGATACATATATTCTTATCTCTCCTACTATTAAATATCTATTTAGTAATTCAGGTTCTCTTATGTATAATAGAATATTGTGCATCACTCTCAATGATGTCTTTGGTGACTCTATTGGAATTATCAATATCTATACTTCAAACAAATATTAAGATAGAAGTCAATTATGATTAGATTTAGTAGACTTATTACCTTCTAAAATCTTCTTTATTCTTAGAGGAGATTAGAATGTGGTTAAATAAGCATAAGATAAATTATCATTTTGTAAAAGAATTCTATCAAAAGATGAAGAAAATACCTAGATACTTTTCTAAGCCCAACTCTTTTTAATAGATACATTTAAACAAAGAAGTACCATAAATTGCTCTTAAGATAAAAAAAAAAAAAAAGATGGAATTTGCATCCTTGTTATATTAAATAGATTTTATTTAAATACCTATTCTCTTCAAAAAAAAAAAATTATAAATACCAAAGCAGAGGTGATATTGCATTATTAGATCATCTTC
This sequence comes from Physcomitrellopsis africana, assembly GCA_036785485.1. NCBI lineage: Eukaryota > Viridiplantae > Streptophyta > Bryopsida > Funariales > Funariaceae > Physcomitrellopsis > Physcomitrellopsis africana. The sequence goes on along the minus strand of JAWRVF010001610.1, from coordinate 37,183 downwards.
CTATTGAATTTACTTTTTAACTACGAAAATCTAAATCCAAACATTCAAATTATAAATTAAAATTTTTTTTAAATAAGATTTGTATGTTATATAACAAATAAGTGAAATATGAGCTCAATATAAAAAAAGAGACTTGTTCATCCATAAAATGAAGATTTTTGTACGTTTCTATAAAACATTTTGTAAAAAATAAGCCTTCTTAAAATTACAAAGACATATTGAATTTAAAGGCCAATTATATTATATTCATTCTTAATTACAAGCCATTTAGTAAGATTTTAATATTCAAGGTCATCTTAAGTTATTTTTAGATCAATTAAATTAAAAAGATTATTGACAATAAGAAGGAAAAAGAATTTGTGCTTAGATGCAGTAGAAACATGTGGAAGATAGTAATACTAAGGAATTTTTTAAAGTTGTTAAGACTTAACATCTATATCTAATGATTATTAAATTAAAAAAATTTCAAGATATAATTTAAAGAAATCCATAAGATTTTTAAAATATTTATTTTAGCTTTTTGTCTCATTTTTACCAGAAACAACAAAGCTCCTAGGATGCAATAAAATCTTTCAATTCTCTTTTAAATAGCATTCCAAACAAACCATTGACAGGATGAATGCAAAATGATCTTGTCTTTTTAATTTCAAAAAAATTAAAGACATACTAGAAAAAATGATTAAATGCGAGGCTCTAGGGCTTAATGTCACAAACATAAGATTTACTCTAATTACTATCTAATTAATATAGATAAGTAGAAATAAGTAAAAATAAATTAATTTGATAATATTTTATAGAAAAGCTTCTTAGAAGCTTTATAGATGCAATTTTATCTTTATACATATCTATAGATGATTTGTAAGTTAGAAACTTGGCCAACAAGTTAGCCACATGTCATATATGTTGGTAGCTTGTAGAACAAACTAAGTACATGGCGTACATATATGAATTTGTCTTATAAATTTGACATGTATTAGAGGTTCTATAGAACGCTATCACATAGCTCTTAGGTAGATAATATATATAGAGACAAGAGTAAATCCCTCTTCACTCTTGTCAACACCTTTCTTATTCTTAGTCTTAATTTAAGAATTTCTAATCTTCTTGTCTTTGATAATAGCCACTTTTAATATTAGTTTTAATATTATTCCATTTTTGAGTGATTTTCTATTCTTTTGAATGACACAAGAATATATCAACATTTTGTTCTTTTATGATTCATGTCTTTGATAATTTGACATGAATAAAGATTTATTATTTTTATTTTGAGTTAAAGTAAAGAGTAAATTATGCCACTTCTATTGTTGTGTTTGAAGGTTATAAACTACCTACTTTTAAACTAACATTCTTTGCTTTCTAATCTTGATTTTTTTTCTAAAAGAAAGTGGATCATCCTTCTTTGTAGAAATTTTTATTTGATATTAAAGATTATGGATTATCCTCTTTTAATTTGAATTTTAGAGCTATTAAGTTGTCTAAGATAGAAGGAAAGATCATGGATGCTATACTTAGCAGAAGTGAAAATAAATTTATAACTATTGCAAATCTTTAGGAGCTTATCAACATTCTTAGGGTAGAAATTTCACAAATTATTAATGGCAATCATAGAAGTACTATTCTAAAGTCTATAGAAGAAGTCCAAAGCTTATGCTAAGAAATTGTATAGTTGAGAGAAGCAAGTAAATTAAATTCACAATCAAATCCAAGAAGTCTTACTTTTAGAAGTGTGAAAGAGGCAAAGATTAGTATATCTAAGAAATTTGATGGAACAAGATCAATTTCAAAGATTTCTACAAAACATAAAACTATATCTAAGGTTGCAACCTTTTTAATATTCTAATAGATTTACTCAAGTTGGATTCATAGGTGCACTTCTATCTAGATGTGCTCTTTTTTAATTTGCATCTTTCATGGAAAAAGATTCACTTCTTTATAATTTGAATTCATTCCTTAAAGTGTTTATGGCCACATTTAGAGAAAGAGATTGAGAGAGGGTAATAGAGACCAAGCTCTTATCTTTATGACAAAGATCATAATCAACCACAACATATATTGCAAAATTTCAAAACCTTGCTTGCGATGTGGAGTAAAACAACAAAGCCCTTATCAATCAATTTTATTATGGGTTAAAGGATAATGTCAAAGATTTGTTACTAATAATATCAAAAATAGACTCTTTGGAACAATTTATTACTCAAGCCATTACATGTGACAATCAATTATTCAAAAGGCAGGAGGAACATAAATTCAACTAAAGAAGAATGACTCAATTAATGGCAATAATTCCTAAGTTTTTAAAAACTTAATTGACTAAGCCAATACCAATACAAATTGATGTGGTATGTTTTAAATCTCTCACCAAATAAGAAAAGACTCTACATCATCAAGATGATTTAAAGTTATATTGTGGAAAAATTAAGTACATTGCACAACATTTTCAAAAAAAGCAATGCAAACACAAAATGAGGAGTATACCTGCTAAAAAACATAACATGGCAAAAAAGGAGGTTCCACAGCTACAATAGGGATTGTTGTTGTGTGGCATGATCTTCAATCTGAAAATATATTAGGTACCTAGCTGTAGAGAATTTACTTATAACTTATTGGCAAGACTCCAATAAGTGATTTGTCCAATGAGGTCTACTACTTTGACATGTAAATCAAAAGCCACAACCATATCTCTTTCTTCAATGAGATCTATAGGCAAAGTTACATGTTGAGTATAATTTGCTACATCTTTAGGTGAGTGTGATGACCAATTAGAGGTAGTGTTGCATTTGATATACTTTGCATATGACATTTGTATAGTTTGTCTCCAAGTTCTAAAAATAAAAAATCTAAATATAAATAAAATAAAAAAATAAATACAACTTCTTATAATATATTAATTCCTAGACTGACTTTTTGCTGAACTATTGTTCTTGTTGGCCATTGTGTGGCACAGCTAGAGTTGTGCCCACAATGCCATAATCATTGCAATGCATGCAACCTTGATAAGCAAGCTTCAAGCAATAGGATTTTGGTACTCTTTCTAATTCAAATCCAATTTTTGAATGGGGTTAGTTTTGACAATTGATTTAGTGGAATGTTACAACAAATATATTGTTACTTTAAATATGTATTTAAATAAATTGTGATTTATTTATTTCTTTAAATTAAAAATTTTGACAATATATTTGGATTCTTATTTGAATTAGAAATTTTTTAAGTACTCATAAGATTTATAGAACAACACCTAAATTACAAAAAATAGTTGCACCTCTTTTAGTAATGTGCATAATATTTCATTGAAGTTAAAAAATCAATACATTCTTCAAATTTTTCCCTCCCTACTACCATTTGTACTATCAACCTCATCTCAATATTCTCATCAAATCAATCTTTTTTGCTTCTTATATACATGTTCTTCATCCAATTCTATTATTACACATTCTTTCAACAATTTCTCTTCCTACATTTCAAACACCTCTAGCATTATTCAATGCATCTACACCTCTGGTATACCTCTAGCATTATTCAATGCATCTACACCTCTGGTATACCTCTGGCATTATTCAATGCATGTATATATAGCTTTTCATATAACTTCAAGAGCTGAATCTCTAATTTCAAACAAAACTTGCTACGCAAAAGCCTTAACCACCAACAACTACAGAACCTCAACAAAACAATTTTATTCTAATCAATATTGGTTTAGAAACACCACTATATGATAAAAGTAAAAAGTAAAGACACAAAGTATAATAAACATACAAAGTAATGATACAAAGTAAAGATGACTTTAAGAAAAAAAAAAAAACAATGAGAAAATAGTTTTTTAAACAAAAACCAGAAAACTAACGAAGAAAACTTGTGCTGACAAAATTAAACAAGACAATCTTCTAAGAGAATTAGCAGACTATTCTTTAGGTAGACAGGATGGGAAAGAATGATATCAATCTAAATACCCATTTCCTCCAATGCAAGTGAGTTTACAACATGCATAATTAACTTCATACAAACCCAGGCTCACATTACATCAAGAACAGCAAGAATAGAGAACACAATGCAAGACAGTACCATTGTCATTCACAATTCACAATCCCCTGAGATTCACAACTTCGGGTACTGCATGCAGTTCCTAATCAGATTCGCTGAAACAAGTATCAGGTTTCTGCTACTGATGAGAGTAGCATGCAATTGGAATGTCAACTATCCATACTCATTCTGACAACACCTACAAATTGGACTATTGTACTGCCTTTTTTCGCAAAATGCACAATTGCAAGATTAATCGTATCCCAGTAAACCGGTCAACACACGCTCATAAAAGGGGCACGCGCTGGTTTGAGGCTGGCATCTTTCCAGCGAAGGAAGAATTCATGTAATGTTTGCTTTGGCCAACACCCACTCTAAAGAAAAACAAAACTGGTAATGCCTCACAGCCCAGGCCCTCTCAAAACCTGCCAGTGTCCCCATGCAGATGAAGCCAGATACAAACAAGAATGATAGGCTGCAGAGATCAGAACCTCCACACGAACGCCAACAACCCCAACAAAATTCTCAGAACATCTCTCCGCATCACAGATTCGTAGGAAATAGCTCCACAGATGACGCCACTGGGAAGCAAGAAGAACGAACTACATACATGAAACACGTACATTCGTAAAGAACTTCTTTGGACAGAACTGCCCTCCAGGTGGAAAAATGTATGGCCTACTCAAATCAACCGCACTTTGTCACTTTTCAAGGTGCACCTCGCATGTCGTCTTGTTAGAACATCAAAACTAGAGGTTGTTGCTACTCGCATCTGCCTGCATGCACCCAAAAAATAAAGCGTGGGACTTCACCCTTCCATGAGAAGGTGGCGATACGACCAAGCAGACATAGAACTAGAAGGGTCCTCCGGCCAAGGTTTTCAACTGAGACCTTAAGGATCTACAGAAGCGTGCTAAGCATCATTAACTCCTTGGACCCCATGCTTGCGCTAATAAGGCAACCGTCTTCATCCCCTCGAGTTTCTAGTCCTTGTCTCCTCCGTCGCCGGCCCTGGGCTTGGGTCCTCCTGCCTGCTTAGCCATGATGATTTGATTCACCCGGGAGGAATGCAGGCGGCATCTGCTTTCACCCCCCAGTCGCCCACTTTGGGAAGGGGTAGATCCCACAACTTTGGTCCCAGCTGATCCTGGTCCACCATGGCCCGGTTTCAATGTCTTCACAACAGCTGGTTCGATTGTCGGCACATGGCCTTGTACGAGTTCACACCATCATCGACTGCTCGCTCCACGTCATCCAACAAGCTGTCCGTGCTTCCGCGGATCACTAACGTTGCAACCAGGTTCCCACCCGTTTCGTTCTTAACAACGGTAACCCTGGTGCCTCCGAGCTCTTCCACAACGACAGAGTCTGCAAACCCTAACTCGTCCGGGGTTGGCTGCTGCAGTTTAACCAGAGATACTGCACCCGTAGTGCGACAGAAACGACGTAGCTCAAACTTGGAAGCGATCTTCACCACCATCAACTTATAACGCTCACAGAAATGCAGAGCCATCTCGCCAACAGCACCACCGCTGACAATAACTGTGGCACCCGAAGCTGCTATGGATTTGATCAACTCCTCAACTTTAGCCTCCTCGGTCTTAGCGTAGTTTTCCAGCTCGGCGCCGCTGTTGATGAGCACGGTTCCTTTCGTCTCCGTCGCAGCCGTGTCCACGCCACCTCCAAAAACGGCCACCTTCGCGTTCTGAGCTTTCTTGATGGTGCCCACGGACTCGCTCTTCAGAACCATGCCCCGCACAACCTCAGAATCATGGATCCCTCCTCCCAGAATTTTCGCAACGCGGACATTGTCGACGTTGAAGTTCATCGGATTCTTCGGACACACCTGGATGCAAGCATCGGCAATCAAAGGGCATAGAATGCTTTCCTGGCCATACTGTTTGCTCGCAACCGCGGACTTCATCCGATGCACCACGTCCTCGGGGCTGCGCACGTCCATGGTGTCCGACCCGGGCACCACCAGCTCCTTCTCCAAGATCTCCAAACACTTGAGGCTGGCCTTCGCGTAACCCGTCACAATCTCGCTGGGATGCAACCCGGTCCGGATGAGCTGCTCTGCGCCGCCCAGAAGCTCCCCAGCAAAAGACACCACCAGATTCGCTGCATCGCCAATCTCCTCCTGCTGCGCCTTCGCAGCCAGCACCAAAACCTTGGCCGCGGGGTGCTGCACCTCCAGCTCCTGCAGAATGGTCCCCGCGTCGTTCGTCACGAACAGCTTGTCCAAGTGGTTGATCACCATCTTGTTCATGCCATTCGGCCCCAACGAGCTCGACGCGATCTTCGACACCTGCTGGCAAGCCTCGATGTTCTTCAACACCGCCTCCTCCAACCCGGAGATCAGCTTGTGCCCCTCCTTAAGCATCCCCTGCATGCCATAGTTGCTCGGCAGATGGAACCCCGACATCGCGCCTGCCGCTCAACGCCCCGGAGAAAGCAACAATGCAATCCAGAGAGAGAAACCAAATCCACCCGGTGATTGCTGAAACCTGAACGAAATCGCAGCAAGGACAAAGAAGCACCCAGAGGAAGCGAAACAGTTGAAGCTTCCAAGCCCAGCCCAATCCAACCCTAAGGGATGCACTCTCCAGCAGACGTTTCAGACCAAACTGCCGCGCACTGGAAGTTTCTAAAGCCCAAGTTAAACCCCGGGTGTCTGCGGGTATCATCCACCAGCTCCGCAGGGTATCTTCCCCTCCCTCCCTCCTCGCCGTGCCCTGTGACCTCCGGCTGAAGCAGCACACCACACCCATGCGTGGATTCCACTTCAACTTTTGTGCTCTCCAAGCTGAAGCTGAGGGCGTGGAGTCCAGTGCTCCGGTCACAAGGGTAGAATTGGTAGCCTGGCACCTTCACACGTTTTGCACATGATGCAATCTTCAGAAATAGTAGGCACTAGGTTTTTGTGCAGTTTTTGTGTACCCTTGATGCCAAAATTGGGATTGTCAACTATTTTGTTCAAAGGTACATAAATCATGCCAACATATTCATTAGTGGCAATTTAGTGGCAATTTAGAAGTTTTTAGGAAGATTAAGTTCATCCATTAAATGGTATCATTGCAACTACATCATTGTTGTGGGGGTATTAAAGTCCATGTTGAACATAGTTGGTACTTAATAATTAGAATGTTAGCAATTAGAAACTATTTGTATATTCATATCTATATTGATTTTAGACATGCATTTTTTTTTTTCTATAGTTTATAGAGTGCTCAATATGTGGTTGCAATATAAGATTGTTGAAGTAGGAAAATTGAAAATTTCATAGATATTAGATACAAGAGAGCAAAAAAGGTGAACAAAGTGAATATGAAGCAACAACTTCAAGATTGGAGAGATGACATGATAGGAAGTTTGAACATCACATAAGTGGCTTGATTTAGACCTTACTTGGTTGCCAAATGGAAGTATAATTTTTTAATACTTAATAAATCTTTTATTTAGTAATAATCAAAAAAAGAAAAAAAAAAAAGAAAAAAAAAGAAAGAAGTCAATTGATTTAGTGAATTTTCAACTATGGTATTTATGGTATTAAGAAAATTGAAAAGTTCCAAATACATTGTTATGACCAAACTGTTTGTCAAGGATATAGATTATAAAAGAACAAAATGCCAATACACTCTCGTGTCACTTAAAAGAATAGAAATCACTCAAAGGTGGAATAATATTAAAACTAGAGTGGCTATTATCAAAGACAAGAAGTTTAGAGACTCTTGAAATAAGACTAAGAACAAAAAAAGCATTGATAAGAGTGAAGAAGGCTTCATTCTTGTCTCTATATATACTATCTATATAAGAACTATGTGGCAACGTTCTATAGGACCTCCACTACATGTCAAATTTACAAGACATGTGTCAAACTTGCAAGATAAGTTTATGTCAAGGACAAGAACTTGATGAAAGCAAATAAACATATGAAATTTCTATTAAGAAGAATAACAAAATAGAAGTAAGGAAATATGTATATTAAAAGAAACTAGAATGGCTATTGCCACAAGACAAGAAAAACTATAGACTCTTGAATTTGGACTAGAAGCAAGAAAGGAGTTGACAAGAGTGAAGAAGACTTCACTCTTGCCTCTATAAATACTCTCTAACTAAGAGCTATATGGCGGTATTCTATAGGGCCTCCTACACGTGTCTAATTTGCAAGACACGTTGTCGTATGACGTGGTCTTCTATTTGGGAATACACTGGATACCTGGCTGTGGAGAGTTTATTTGAAACTTGATGGCAAAAATCCAATAGGTGATTTGTCCTTAATAAAAAGGACAAATAATACAACAATCTTACAAAAGAGAAGTTATATATATAAACCCTCTTGTATGTAAGTAAGTTTGTACAAAAAGGGTTCAAATTTCTACAAAAATCCTTCAAAACTTTATTCACCTGCAAGGACTTATTTCTTATTGAATTTTAGAATTCAATAACTCTTGATCCAACTATTCAATTTCTATAAAATTTAATTCAAAGTATAGACAATCTTCTTAAGTTTCACCACAAGAAAAAATCAACCATAAATTTATTTTCAATCGTCCAATATCTCAAAATCCCTAGAAGGTGCTTAAAACCCTAGCTCAGAGACACCTGAGCACTATTTTCCTTATATTTCACAAATCCAAAATCTTAATGCCACAAAATTTTTGTACATAGTCTTGTGACATAAGCATATACACTCCTAAAAATTTTGAGCCAAAAATCTATCAAATTGCATAAGATGTAGCTCAAAATGTAACCACTATGTAAGCAGGTCACTTACTGCCCTTAAGTCTGTAAGTATTAACTTCAATTCCCAATACCTCCTTCACCCTAGCTTGGATTTTATCAAATCGTATGTGAAAAGTGTAGCCAAAAAAGTGTCCTTTCCAATTCCAATCACTGATCCTTGATTGCTCTCTGTATGCGCAAGTTATATCCAAAAGAGTGATAATAGGTCTGAAATTGATACCTTAACTTTGAGCGCCTATAACTTCTTCATAAAAAGTGCAAATCACACAAAATTTGCACCTAAATCAGATCCAAAAACCTAAACCTTATGATCCTAGCCTCTGATGTTCGACTCCTCTCGAAAAACAAACCCTAACTCCTAATAAATCCTCGGGCAGCCTCCTTGAAGCCCATTGGGCATGATTTTTGGCCAATTAGAATAGAGATTTCTATCATCCACCTCTATTCATCCACATAGATGGCCAAACTACCCTTTTTACACTAAAAACCCTTTTCTAATCCTTCTTCTTATAAGATTTACATACTTTGTGCTTTAAGCACCAAATAAAAGAAATAAACTAAGATTTTAAGGATCACCAATGTCTAATAAAGGTGACTTAAGATATACAAAAGTTACTATTAATATAAAATCAACCTCAAAAGTCACTATTAAAAAGAAAATAAGGTCGTATAAATCTTAATAATAATCCTTTTAATAAATCTTTTTTAAACTAGCAATCTAATCACATCCTATAACCAATAAAAGTCTACTAATATGATTTTCTTTTAGCTATGTAGTAAATTGTACATTAAATATACATATATAATTTTTTCACATAGTAGCCAAATCACAACACGACAATGTGTCAAACTTGCATGACAAGTTTCCCACATGTGCACCACGTATTTGGCTTGTTCCGCAAGCTACCAACATGTGTGACACATGGCTAGCTTGTTCTACAAGCTACCAACATGTGCGTCATGTGGTTGGCTTATTGACCAAGTTTTTAACCTACTAATCACCTATAGACATGTATAAAGGTGATTCCGTATTTATGAAGCTTCTAGGAAGCTTTTCTATTAGATATTATCAAATCAATTTATTTTATCTACTTCTATTGGTTTATATTAATTAGATAATTATTGGAATAAATCTTATGTCCGTGACATTATCCCCCTTTCTAAGGACAAGTTCCATGAGGAGCGGTGATTATATGTTGAGAAAGTCTAGGATACGTCAAATTGTGCTTGCCACATATTCTAATCTTTGTTCCCTTCGAAGGTAGTTGATAGGTCCTTTTAGCCATCGATAATGTCTCATATCAGGGCGAGAGGACCATTTTGTTATTTGATCATTGTTGAGGCCTTCATAACTTTCTTTAAAAAAATTATCAAGAACACCATTAGGAGTAGTTCCTACCTCTTAAAGTATCACCAAATATCGGGAGTCTCTTCCAAGGTCGTAATACCAAACACATTGTATTTCGCCATCAATCCAAGGAAAGACATGTTGTTCTTGAGGATCTTTATCTCTATTCCGTCATCTTGAAGGTTGTGATAATCGTAATATCTTGTCTGATAAATGAGCAAATAATGGCTCTTGAGCTGAATTCGCTGGTTGTTGATCTTCCATCTCTTTAGTACAAACAAATCTAAGAAAATAATAAATAATGATACAAGGTAGGATGAAACCTCTATAGAACTTGCTTTGCTTTATAGCAAAGATTTTCTTGATATTTTTATCTTAGTTTTGACGGATGTCATCAATGAAATGTATTGACTTTTATTGATGTATTTGCTAGATTCTTGGATGGCTCCCATGTGCATTCACTAATATTGTATCCGCACCAATGTACAAGATATTCTAGTCGATTTTGGCGCCGCCTTGAATCTAAAATCTCTTCAACCTCAAATTCTTCATTGTTGTCTATTTCTATAAGAGGTGGTGGCATTTGACTTCTTCCTTGTATATCCGCTATCTTGTATGGCACGAGTAATGATACTTGGAATACAGGATGGATCTTTATAGACTTCAACAGATATAATCGATATGCAATTGAATTGATTTGTTCAGAAATAGAAAAAGATTCAAGCCTACGATAGTCCAACTTATCACAAGGACAAGTAGTCTTGATATTGCAACGAAGTAATCATATCTTATCTCCCACCTTGAATTGTGATTATTCCTTGCAATACGCATCTGCATTTATTTTTTATTATTCTTGAGCTTCTTTTAATTGTACCTTCATTATTGCATATAGCTCTGACAAACAATTTGTCAAATCTTCTGCCACTAGATTATCAACTTTTAAAAAGTCAAAAGTATTAAATTATGGATGGCAACCATAATTGGCAAAGAAAGGTATTTATTGCATAGAAGAATATATCGTATTATTATAAGCAAACTCTGCCAATGGCAGAAGAGTTGTCCAATCATCTTATTGGTAGTTGATGGTACACCTTAAGTATTACTCCAAGACTTGGTTCACGCGCTTTGTTTGTCCGTCAGTTTGAGGATAAAAAGCTGAAGATAACTTTATATCTACTTTTAAGATCTTGAAAAGGATTTTCCAAAATCTTAACACAAATTTAGTTCCCCTATCCGATATAATATCCTTAGGTAATCCATGATAGCGATAGATATTATCAATGAAAAGCTTAGCTATTTCTTTACTTATAATAGATTTTGTACATAGCACAAAATGTGCCATCTTGGTGAACCGATCTACTATTACAAATAAAGAGTCATAAGATCTTGAGCTTGGAAGATCTGTGATGAAATCCATAGAAATAAAAGACCATGGTTGTTCTGGAATAGGTCATAGCTGAAGAAGTCCAAAAGGTCAATGACGAGGAGTCTTTGATCTTGAGCAGATATCACATGATTGTACAAAGTCTTTGACTGCCTTCCATATTTGAAGCCATCAAAAATCTCTTGATATAAGTTCCAAAATCTTGTTGTATCCAAAATATCTTGCAGCTGAAAAATCATGACGTACTTGAAAGATACGTAAATGTGCTTCTCCTTTTTGAACATATAGGCATCCTTTGAAATATAGTAGGTTATTCTTGAACTCGAATTTAGAAGCATCATGAGTCTTAAAAGAATTATTCTTGATATCATGAATAAGAGGGTCTGAGGACATACTTGATTGAATTTGCTTGAGAAAAGTTGAATCGACAGTCAATGTTGATTTCATTGCTCAAAGATGAAATTGCTCTAGTTTCAAGAGGGCCGTTCTTTATTGCTCAAAAGCTACATCTCCTTCTTTTGGTGCAAAATAAGAATGTCTAAAAAGAATATCGGACAAATCTTGTTGTTTTCATAACCAATAAGTGATAATGAACTCGAATCTTGACAAAGACATACTCCAACAAGCTTGATGACGATTCAACACCCGTGCCGATATGAAATATTCAAGGTTCTTGTGATTTGTATACACGGTGATTGGATTGGAAGTGCCTTCTAGATAATGATGCCATTCTCGAAAGGAATCCATGATTGTAAGAAGTTCTTTGTCATGGATCTCATAATTGATCTCAATTGCTGAGAATTTTTTTGAATGAAAAGCTACTAGATGAAGTTTGTCATCTATTCCTATTTGTGATAAAACTGTGCCTAAGGCAAAGTCTGATGCATTTGTTTCCATAAAAAATGCCTTGAAAAAATCAACACAATACAAGATTGATAAAGAAACAAACGATGTCTTCAGAGCTTCAAATGTTGCTTCCGCTTCTTGATTCCATTGGAGTTTGTCTTTACAGGTCAAACGTGTAAGTGGAGCTGCAACTTGAGAGAAGTCTTTAATGAAGATCCGATAATAATTGACAAATTTCAAAAAGTATTAGACATCTCTTACCATCTTTGAAATCTTTCAATTCATGATTGTTTGGACTTTCTTAGAATCCATCATGAGACCATCATTTGAAATGATGTATCCTAAGAAATCAACTTGAATAATGTAAAATACACACTTTTCTATCTTGGCGTATAATCTTACATTTTTAAATTTATGTAATACTTGATGAACATATACTTTATATTTTTCTAAATTCTTAGAATACATCAAAATATCATCTAGGTAGCAAACGACAAAATTGTCTAGGAACTCACGACAAACATCATTCATGAGATGTTTAAAAGCAGCTGGTGTATTTGTAAGTCCAAAAGACATGATATTATATTCAAAATGTCCGTACTTGGTTCAAAATGCAGTTTTCCATTCATCTCCTTCTTTGATGAATATTAGATTGTATGTTCCTCTTAGATCTATTTTTGTATAGATCTTAGTTTGATTTAACTAATCAAGGAGTCTTAATATCAAAGATAATAGATAACTATTTTTGAATGTGATCTTATTGAGTCCTTGATAGTCAACACACATCCGCAATGATCCATCTTTTTTCTTCACAAATAGAATTGGAACTCCTATTGGAGATTTAGAATGGCGTATGAAATTCTTAGTCAAATTCTCGTCAATATATACCTTGAGTTCAGCCAACTCATCTTGTGATAAACTATAGATTGGTCCAAATGGTGGCTGAGTTCCTTCCTTGAGGTGGATTCAACAATCATATTGACGATGCTCAGGAAGAATATCTATATTCATTTTCTTAAAAACATCTGATATTCTAGATATTGGCTTGAAATGCCACTTAAAGTCTTTCCACCATCAGAAACAGGTGTGGCATAAATAGCAAAAGTTGATCTTTCTTGTGTCGAAAGTATAAAAGCTTTTGCACCTATAAATATGGATTTTACTATAATAGACTTATAGCTTTTTATTTGGTCGATAGGATATTTAATAACATTCTAAGAAAAATTAAGTCTACTAGAATTTCAATCTACTTAAGATTTATATTTTTCTAGCCATGATAAATCTAAAATAATTGGATTAGAAAAAAATTTAGTTATGTTAAAGGTTACATAGCTATTATGACCATCTATTGTTATTTTTATAGGATGGATTTTATGTGTGACATCTCCAACAGACAATGGATGACCATCTATGACTTCTACATATACGGGTTTAGTTTTCTGTATTAAACATATTTTATGATATTTAACAAATTTGTTCATCTAAAAAGTATGTTGAGGCTCTTGAATCTAAAAAGGCAGAGATTATGTAGTTTTTTGGTCTTAAATATATATCTATTATAAAAATGAGGTTTTCTAGCTACAATAGGGATAGTTGTTGTGTGGCATGATCTTCAATCTGAAAATATATTAGGTACCTAGCTGTAGAGAATTTACTTATAACTTATTGGCAAGACTCCAATAAGTGATTTGTCCAATGAGGTCTACTACTTTGACATGTAAATCAAAAGCCACAACCATATCTCTTTCTTCAATGAGATCTATAGGCAAAGTTACATGTTGAGTATAATTTGCTACATCTTTAGGTGAGTGTGATGACCAATTAGAGGTAGTGTTGCATTTGATATACTTTGCATATGACATTTGTATAGTTTGTCTCCAAGTTCTAAAAATAAAAAATCTAAATATAAATAAAATAAAAAAATAAAAACAACTTCTTATAATATATTAATTCCTAGACTGACTTTTTGCTGAACTATTGTTCTTGTTGGCCATTGTGTGGCACAGCTAGAGTTGTGCCCACAATGCCATAATCATTGCAATGCATGCAACCTTGATAAGCAAGCTTCAAGCAATAGGATTTTGGTACTCTTTCTAATTCAAATCCAATTTTTGAATGGGGTTAGTTTTGACAATTGATTTAGTGGAATGTTACAACAAATATATTGTTACTTTAAATATGTATTTAAATAAATTGTGATTTATTTATTTCTTTAAATTAAAAATTTTGACAATATATTTGGATTCTTATTTGAATTAGAAATTTTTTAAGTACTCATAAGATTTATAGAACAACACCTAAATTACAAAAAATAGTTGCACCTCTTTTAGTAATGTGCATAATATTTCATTGAAGTTAAAAAATCAATACATTCTTCAAATTTTTCCCTCCCTACTACCATTTGTACTATCAACCTCATCTCAATATTCTCATCAAATCAATCTTTTTTGCTTCTTATATACATGTTCTTCATCCAATTCTATTATTACACATTCTTTCAACAATTTCTCTTCCTACATTTCAAACACCTCTAGCATTATTCAATGCATCTACACCTCTGGTATACCTCTAGCATTATTCAATGCATCTACACCTCTGGTATACCTCTGGCATTATTCAATGCATGTATATATAGCTTTTCATATAACTTCAAGAGCTGAATCTCTAATTTCAAACAAAACTTGCTACGCAAAAGCCTTAACCACCAACAACTACAGAACCTCAACAAAACAATTTTATTCTAATCAATATTGGTTTAGAAACACCACTATATGATAAAAGTAAAAAGTAAAGACACAAAGTATAATAAACATACAAAGTAATGATACAAAGTAAAGATGACTTTAAGAAAAAAAAAAAAACAATGAGAAAATAGTTTTTTAAACAAAAACCAGAAAACTAACGAAGAAAACTTGTGCTGACAAAATTAAACAAGACAATCTTCTAAGAGAATTAGCAGACTATTCTTTAGGTAGACAGGATGGGAAAGAATGATATCAATCTAAATACCCATTTCCTCCAATGCAAGTGAGTTTACAACATGCATAATTAACTTCATACAAACCCAGGCTCACATTACATCAAGAACAGCAAGAATAGAGAACACAATGCAAGACAGTACCATTGTCATTCACAATTCACAATCCCCTGAGATTCACAACTTCGGGTACTGCATGCAGTTCCTAATCAGATTCGCTGAAACAAGTATCAGGTTTCTGCTACTGATGAGAGTAGCATGCAATTGGAATGTCAACTATCCATACTCATTCTGACAACACCTACAAATTGGACTATTGTACTGCCTTTTTTCGCAAAATGCACAATTGCAAGATTAATCGTATCCCAGTAAACCGGTCAACACACGCTCATAAAAGGGGCACGCGCTGGTTTGAGGCTGGCATCTTTCCAGCGAAGGAAGAATTCATGTAATGTTTGCTTTGGCCAACACCCACTCTAAAGAAAAACAAAACTGGTAATGCCTCACAGCCCAGGCCCTCTCAAAACCTGCCAGTGTCCCCATGCAGATGAAGCCAGATACAAACAAGAATGATAGGCTGCAGAGATCAGAACCTCCACACGAACGCCAACAACCCCAACAAAATTCTCAGAACATCTCTCCGCATCACAGATTCGTAGGAAATAGCTCCACAGATGACGCCACTGGGAAGCAAGAAGAACGAACTACATACATGAAACACGTACATTCGTAAAGAACTTCTTTGGACAGAACTGCCCTCCAGGTGGAAAAATGTATGGCCTACTCAAATCAACCGCACTTTGTCACTTTTCAAGGTGCACCTCGCATGTCGTCTTGTTAGAACATCAAAACTAGAGGTTGTAGCTACTCGCATCTGCCTGCATGCACCCAAAAAATAAAGCGTGGGACTTCACCCTTCCATGAGAAGGTGGCGATACGACCAAGCAGACATAGAACTAGAAGGGTCCTCCGGCCAAGGTTTTCAACTGAGACCTTAAGGATCTACAGAAGCGTGCTAAGCATCATTAACTCCTTGGACCCCATGCTTGCGCTAATAAGGCAACCGTCTTCATCCCCTCGAGTTTCTAGTCCTCGTCTCCTCCGTCGCCGGCCCTGGGCTTGGGTCCTCCTGCCTGCTTAGCCATGATGATTTGATCTACCCGAAGCACCGTGCAGGCGGCATCTGTGGCTAGCTTCAATGCCCAATACTTGGGAGTTAGTAGATCCCACACCCCGGTCTCATGATCCTGGTCCACTATGGCTCCGGTTTCAATGTCTACACCAGCGCTGGTTCGATTGGCCGCATGCGCAGCGTACAGAGAAGAAATCACATCGGTGGAATTGAGACCCGCGTTCTCAGCAAGAATTCGAGGAACAACTTCCAGACTGTCGGCATACTTGTCGATCGCATATTGAACGAGGCCTGCCTCCTTGGCACCGTATTCCTTCAACCTCTTGGCCAACTCGATCTCCGTCGCACCAGCTCCAGGCACTAACTTACTGTCCCGGCACATGGCCTTGTACGAGTTCACACCATCATCGACTGCTCGCTCCACGTCATCCAACAAGCTGTCCGTGCTTCCGCGGATCACTAACGTTGCAACCAGGTTCCCACCCGTTTCGTTCTTAACAACGGTAACCCTGGTGCCTCCGAGCTCTTCCACAACGACAGAGTCTGCAAACCCTAACTCGTCCGGGGTTGGCTGCTGCAGTTTAACCAGAGATACTGCACCCGTAGTGCGACAGAAACGACGTAGCTCAAACTTGGAAGCGATCTTCACCACCATCAACTTATAACGCTCACAGAAATGCAGAGCCATCTCGCCAACAGCACCACCGCTGACAATAACTGTGGCACCCGAAGCTGCTATGGATTTGATCAACTCCTCAACTTTAGCCTCCTCGGTCTTAGCGTAGTTTTCCAGCTCGGCGCCGCTGTTGATGAGCACGGTTCCTTTCGTCTCCGTCGCAGCCGTGTCCACGCCACCTCCAAAAACGGCCACCTTCGCGTTCTGAGCTTTCTTGATGGTGCCCACGGACTCGCTCTTCAGAACCATGCCCCGCACAACCTCAGAATCATGGATCCCTCCTCCCAGAATTTTCGCAACGCGGACATTGTCGACGTTGAAGTTCATCGGATTCTTCGGACACACCTGGATGCAAGCATCGGCAATCAAAGGGCATAGAATGCTTTCCTGGCCATACTGTTTGCTCGCAACCGCGGACTTCATCCGATGCACCACGTCCTCGGGGCTGCGCACGTCCATGGTGTCCGACCCGGGCACCACCAGCTCCTTCTCCAAGATCTCCAAACACTTGAGGCTGGCCTTCGCGTAACCCGTCACAATCTCGCTGGGATGCAACCCGGTCCGGATGAGCTGCTCTGCGCCGCCCAGAAGCTCCCCAGCAAAAGACACCACCAGATTCGCTGCATCGCCAATCTCCTCCTGCTGCGCCTTCGCAGCCAGCACCAAAACCTTGGCCGCGGGGTGCTGCACCTCCAGCTCCTGCAGAATGGTCCCCGCGTCGTTCGTCACGAACAGCTTGTCCAAGTGGTTGATCACCATCTTGTTCATGCCATTCGGCCCCAACGAGCTCGACGCGATCTTCGACACCTGCTGGCAAGCCTCGATGTTCTTCAACACCGCCTCCTCCAACCCGGAGATCAGCTTGTGCCCCTCCTTAAGCATCCCCTGCATGCCATAGTTGCTCGGCAGATGGAACCCCGACATCGCGCCTGCCGCTCAACGCCCCGGAGAAAGCAACAATGCAATCCAGAGAGAGAAACCAAATCCACCCGGTGATTGCTGAAACCTGAACGAAATCGCAGCAAGGACAAAGAAGCACCCAGAGGAAGCGAAACAGTTGAAGCTTCCAAGCCCAGCCCAATCCAACCCTAAGGGATGCACTCTCCAGCAGACGTTTCAGACCAAACTGCCGCGCACTGGAAGTTTCTAAAGCCCAAGTTAAACCCCGGGTGTCTGCGGGTATCATCCACCAGCTCCGCAGGGTATCTTCCCCTCCCTCCCTCCTCGCCGTGCCCTGTGACCTCCGGCTGAAGCAGCACACCACACCCATGCGTGGATTCCACTTCAACTTTTGTGCTCTCCAAGCTGAAGCTGAGGGCGTGGAGTCCAGTGCTCCGGTCACAAGGGTAGAATTGGTAGCCTGGCACCTTCACACGTTTTGCACATGATGCAATCTTCAGAAATAGTAGGCACTAGGTTTTTGTGCAGTTTTTGTGTACCCTTGATGCCAAAATTGGGATTGTCAACTATTTTGTTCAAAGGTACATAAATCATGCCAACATATTCATTAGTGGCAATTTAGTGGCAATTTAGAAGTTTTTAGGAAGATTAAGTTCATCCATTAAATGGTATCATTGCAACTACATCATTGTTGTGGGGGTATTAAAGTCCATGTTGAACATAGTTGGTACTTAATAATTAGAATGTTAGCAATTAGAAACTATTTGTATATTCATATCTATATTGATTTTAGACATGCATTTTTTTTTTTCTATAGTTTATAGAGTGCTCAATATGTGGTTGCAATATAAGATTGTTGAAGTAGGAAAATTGAAAATTTCATAGATATTAGATACAAGAGAGCAAAAAAGGTGAACAAAGTGAATATGAAGCAACAACTTCAAGATTGGAGAGATGACATGATAGGAAGTTTGAACATCACATAAGTGGCTTGATTTAGACCTTACTTGGTTGCCAAATGGAAGTATAATTTTTTAATACTTAATAAATCTTTTATTTAGTAATAATCAAAAAAAGAAAAAAAAAAAAGAAAAAAAAAGAAAGAAGTCAATTGATTTAGTGAATTTTCAACTATGGTATTTATGGTATTAAGAAAATTGAAAAGTTCCAAATACATTGTTATGACCAAACTGTTTGTCAAGGATATAGATTATAAAAGAACAAAATGCCAATACACTCTCGTGTCACTTAAAAGAATAGAAATCACTCAAAGGTGGAATAATATTAAAACTAGAGTGGCTATTATCAAAGACAAGAAGTTTAGAGACTCTTGAAATAAGACTAAGAACAAAAAAAGCATTGATAAGAGTGAAGAAGGCTTCATTCTTGTCTCTATATATACTATCTATATAAGAACTATGTGGCAACGTTCTATAGGACCTCCACTACATGTCAAATTTACAAGACATGTGTCAAACTTGCAAGATAAGTTTATGTCAAGGACAAGAACTTGATGAAAGCAAATAAACATATGAAATTTCTATTAAGAAGAATAACAAAATAGAAGTAAGGAAATATGTATATTAAAAGAAACTAGAATGGCTATTGCCACAAGACAAGAAAAACTATAGACTCTTGAATTTGGACTAGAAGCAAGAAAGGAGTTGACAAGAGTGAAGAAGACTTCACTCTTGCCTCTATAAATACTCTCTAACTAAGAGCTATATGGCGGTATTCTATAGGGCCTCCTACACGTGTCTAATTTGCAAGACACGTTGTCGTATGACGTGGTCTTCTATTTGGGAATACACTGGATACCTGGCTGTGGAGAGTTTATTTGAAACTTGATGGCAAAAATCCAATAGGTGATTTGTCCTTAATAAAAAGGACAAATAATACAACAATCTTACAAAAGAGAAGTTATATATATAAACCCTCTTGTATGTAAGTAAGTTTGTACAAAAAGGGTTCAAATTTCTACAAAAATCCTTCAAAACTTTATTCACCTGCAAGGACTTATTTCTTATTGAATTTTAGAATTCAATAACTCTTGATCCAACTATTCAATTTCTATAAAATTTAATTCAAAGTATAGACAATCTTCTTAAGTTTCACCACAAGAAAAAATCAACCATAAATTTATTTTCAATCGTCCAATATCTCAAAATCCCTAGAAGGTGCTTAAAACCCTAGCTCAGAGACACCTGAGCACTATTTTCCTTATATTTCACAAATCCAAAATCTTAATGCCACAAAATTTTTGTACATAGTCTTGTGACATAAGCATATACACTCCTAAAAATTTTGAGCCAAAAATCTATCAAATTGCATAAGATGTAGCTCAAAATGTAACCACTATGTAAGCAGGTCACTTACTGCCCTTAAGTCTGTAAGTATTAACTTCAATTCCCAATACCTCCTTCACCCTAGCTTGGATTTTATCAAATCGTATGTGAAAAGTGTAGCCAAAAAAGTGTCCTTTCCAATTCCAATCACTGATCCTTGATTGCTCTCTGTATGCGCAAGTTATATCCAAAAGAGTGATAATAGGTCTGAAATTGATACCTTAACTTTGAGCGCCTATAACTTCTTCATAAAAAGTGCAAATCACACAAAATTTGCACCTAAATCAGATCCAAAAACCTAAACCTTATGACCCTAGCCTTTGATGTTCGACTCCTCTCGAAAAACAAACCCTAACTCCTAATAAATCCTCGGGCAGCCTCCTTGAAGTCCATTGTGCATGATTTTTGGCCAATTAGAATAGAGATTTCTATCATCCACCTCTATTCATCCACATAGATGGCCAAACTACCCTTTTTACACTAAAAAACTTTTTCTAATCCTTCTTCTTATAAGATTTACATACTTTGTGCTTTAAGCACCAAATAAAAGAAATAAACTAAGATTTTAAGGATCACCAATGTCTAATAAAGGTGACTTAAGATATACAAAAGTTACTATTAATATAAAATCAACCTCAAAAGTCACTATTAAAAAGAAAATAAGGTCGTATAAATCTTAATAATAATCCTTTTAATAAATCTTTTTTAAACTAGCAATCTAATCACATCCTATAACCAATAAAAGTCTACTAATATGATTTTCTTTTAGCTATGTAGTAAATTGTACATTAAATATACATATATAATTTTTTCACATAGTAGCCAAATCACAACACGACAATGTGTCAAACTTGCATGACAAGTTTCCCACATGTGCACCACGTATTTGGCTTGTTCCGCAAGCTACCAACATGTGTGACACATGGCTAGCTTGTTCTACAAGCTACCAACATGTGCGTCATGTGGTTGGCTTATTGACCAAGTTTTTAACCTACTAATCACCTATAGACATGTATAAAGGTGATTCCGTATTTATGAAGCTTCTAGGAAGCTTTTCTATTAGATATTATCAAATCAATTTATTTTATCTACTTCTATTGGTTTATATTAATTAGATAATTATTGGAATAAATCTTATGTCCGTGACATTATCCCCCTTTCTAAGGACAAGTTCCATGAGGAGCGGTGATTATATGTTGAGAAAGTCTAGGATACGTCAAATTGTGCTTGCCACATATTCTAATCTTTGTTCCCTTCGAAGGTAGTTGATAGGTCCTTTTAGCCATCGATAATGTCTCATATCAGGGCGAGAGGACCATTTTGTTATTTGATCATTGTTGAGGCCTTCATAACTTTCTTTAAAAAAATTATCAAGAACACCATTAGGAGTAGTTCCTACCTCTTAAAGTATCACCAAATATCGGGAGTCTCTTCCAAGGTCGTAATACCAAACACATTGTATTTCGCCATCAATCCAAGGAAAGACATGTTGTTCTTGAGGATCTTTATCTCTATTCCGTCATCTTGAAGGTTGTGATAATCGTAATATCTTGTCTGATAAATGAGCAAATAATGGCTCTTGAGCTGAATTCACTGGTTGTTGATCTTCCATCTCTTTAGTACAAACAAATCTAAGAAAATAATAAATAATGATACAAGGTAGGATGAAACCTCTATAGAACTTGCTTTGCTTTATAGCAAAGATTTTCTTGATATTTTTATCTTAGTTTTGACGGATGTCATCAATGAAATGTATTGACTTTTATTGATGTATTTGCTAGATTCTTGGATGGCTCCCATGTGCATTCACTAATATTGTATCCGCACCAATGTACAAGATATTCTAGTCGATTTTGGCGCCGCCTTGAATCTAAAATCTCTTCAACCTCAAATTCTTCATTGTTGTCTATTTCTATAAGAGGTGGTGGCATTTGACTTCTTCCTTGTATATCCGCTATCTTGTATGGCACGAGTAATGATACTTGGAATACAGGATGGATCTTTATAGACTTCAACAGATATAATCGATATGCAATTGAATTGATTTGTTCAGAAATAGAAAAAGATTCAAGCCTACGATAGTCCAACTTATCACAAGGACAAGTAGTCTTGATATTGCAACGAAGTAATCATATCTTATCTCCCACCTTGAATTGTGATTATTCCTTGCAATACGCATCTGCATTTATTTTTTATTATTCTTGAGCTTCTTTTAATTGTACCTTCATTATTGCATATAGCTCTGACAAACAATTTGTCAAATCTTCTGCCACTAGATTATCAACTTTTAAAAAGTCAAAAGTATTAAATTATGGATGGCAACCATAATTGGCAAAGAAAGGTATTTATTGCATAGAAGAATATATCGTATTATTATAAGCAAACTCTGCCAATGGCAGAAGAGTTGTCCAATCATCTTATTGGTAGTTGATGAATTACACCATGGTATACTCAGACTTGGTTCCGCGCTTTGTTTGTCCGTCAGTTTGAGGATAAAAAGCTGAAGATAACTTTATATCTACTTTTAAGATCTTGAAAAGGATTTTCCAAAATCTTAACACAAATTTAGTTTCTATCCGATATAATATTCTTAGATAATTCATGATAGCGATAGATATTATCAATGAAAAACTTAGCTGTTTCTTCACGTGTGATAGATTTTGTGCGTGGCACAAAATGTGCCATCTTAATGAACCGACCTACTATCACAAATATAGAGTCATAAGATCTTGAGCTTGGAAGATCTGTGATGAAATCCATAAATAAAGACCATGGTTGATTACAGAATGGTCATAGGCGAAGAAGTCCAGGTCAATGACGAGTCTTTGATGTGAAAGCGAGATACTCCTTATGTTGTACAAAAGTCTTTGGCGCCTTCCGTATTTAAAGCCGTAATCTAATCCTCAAAATTCAAATCTTGTGCCATCAAAATATCTTTACCCGGTGGCATCGTAGCGTCTTGAAGATCGTAAAATGTCTTCGCTTTTTTGAGCAATATAGAGCATCGCTTTTGAAACTCTAGTAGATTGTTCTTGGACTTGAATTTAGAAGCATCATGAGACTTGGAAGAATTATTCTTGATATCATGAACAAGAGGGTCTGAGGACATACTTGATTGAATTTGCTTGAGAAAAGTTGAATCGACAGACAATGTTGATTTCATTGCTCAAAGATGAAATTGCTCTAGTTTCAAGAGGGCCGTTCTTTATTGCTCAAAAGCTACATCTCCTTCTTTTGGTGCAAAATAAGAATGTCTAAAAAGAATATCGGACAAATCTTGTTGTTTTCATAACCAATAAGTGATAATGAACTCGAATCTTGACAAAGACATACTCCAACAAGCTTGATGACGATTCAACACCCGTGCCGATATGAAATATTCAAGGTTCTTGTGATTTGTATACACGGTGATTGGATTGGAAGTGCCTTCTAGATAATGATGCCATTCTCGAAAGGAATCCATGATTGTAAGAAGTTCTTTGTCATGGATCTCATAATTGATCTCAATTGCTGAGAATTTTTTTGAATGAAAAGCTACTAGATGAAGTTTGTCATCTATTCCTATTTGTGATAAAACTGTGCCTAAGGCAAAGTCTGATGCATTTGTTTCCATAAAAAATGCCTTGAAAAAATCAACACAATACAAGATTGATAAAGAAACAAACGATGTCTTCAGAGCTTCAAATGTTGCTTCCGCTTCTTGATTCCATTGGAGTTTGTCTTTACAGGTCAAACGTGTAAGTGGAGCTGCAACTTGAGAGAAGTCTTTAATGAAGATCCGATAATAATTGACAAATTTCAAAAAGTATTAGACATCTCTTACCATCTTTGAAATCTTTCAATTCATGATTGTTTGGACTTTCTTAGAATCCATCATGAGACCATCATTTGAAATGATGTATCCTAAGAAATCAACTTGAGTAATGTAAAATACACACTTTTCTATCTTGGCGTATAATCTTACATTTCTAAATTTATGTAATACTTGATGAACATATACTTTATATTTTTCTAAATTCTTAGAATACATCAAAATATCATCTAGGTAGCAAACGACAAAATTATCTAGGAACTCACGACAAACATCATTCATGAGATGTTTAAAAGCAGCTGGTGTATTTGTAAGTCCAAAAGACATGATATTATATTCAAAATGTCCATACTTGGTTCAAAATGCAGTTTTCCATTCATCTCCTTCTTTGATGAATATTAGATTGTATGTTCCTCTTAGATCTATTTTTGTATAGATCTTAGTTTGATTTAACTAATCAAGGAGTCTTAATATCAAAGATAATAGATAACTATTTTTGAATGTGATCTTATTGAGTCCTTGATAGTCAACACACATCCGCAATGATCCATCTTTTTTCTTCACAAATAGAATTGGAACTCCTATTGGAGATTTAGAATGGCGTATGAAATTCTTAGTCAAATTCTCGTCAATATATACCTTGAGTTCAGCCAACTCATCTTGTGATAAACTATAGATTGGTCCAAATGGTGGCTGAGTTCCTTCCTTGAGGTGGATTCAACAATCATATTGACGATGCTCAGGAAGAATATCTATATTCATTTTCTTAAAAATATCTGATATTCTAGATATTGGCTTGGAATGCCACTTAAAGTCTTTCCACCATCAGAAACAGGTGTGGCATAAATAGCAAAAGTTGATCTTTCTTGTGTCGAAAGTATAAAAGCTTTTGCACCTATAAATATGGATTTTACTATAATAGACTTATAGCTTTTTATTTGGTCGATAGGATATTTAATAACATTCTAAGAAAAATTAAGTCTACTAGAATTTCAATCTACTTAAGATTTATATTTTTCTAGCCATGATAAATCTAAAATAATTGGATTAGAAAAAAATTTAGTTATGTTAAAGGTTACATAGCTATTATGACCATCTATTGTTATTTTTATAGGATGGATTTTATGTGTGACATCTCCAACAGACAATGGATGACCATCTATGACTTCTACATATACGGGTTTAGTTTTCTGTATTAAACAAATTTTATGATTTTTAACAAATTATTCATCTAAAAAGTATGTTGAGGCTCTTGAATCTAATAAGGCAGAGATTATGTAGTTTTTTGGTCTTAAATATATATCTACTGTAAAATAAAGAGAAGATTCTGAGGAGAGAATATGACCTTTACTAGGAATTGTACAAGGTTCCAGCTGCACGATGTCATGTTGTAAACTAAAATATAGTGTGAAAGATATAAAAAAATGTGTTAAAATAAAAAGATTAAGATTAGAAGAAGATAGGATGAAAAAGAGAAGGGGTTGTGGTTATAACCACATTATCTTGAAGATTATAATATTTATCACAAGCTCAGGGATGATAGGTAGGCCAAACTACTAATGTCCTGCTAAAATTCCCACTAGCAGTACTAAGTCATGAAGCCAAGGATTTCTACAGTGAAGCCAAGTGGATTCGAACCCACGTCAACTCCAAAGTAGCTAAGAACTTAACCACACAAGCTTCTTTGACTTGACAGTGTAGGATGTTGTTCTTTGTCACGGACACAAATTATAGACTTGAAGTCTAAACAAGAAATTCAAGAATAATTGGCAAGAACTGGATTAATATCACGGACACAGAATATAGACTTGAAGTCTAAACAAGAAGTTCAAGAAGAACTAACAGGAACTGGATTAATCAGATGAGTACAAAAACAACACCAGAGAGGTGAACTAGAGCTCCAAGAGATGTGTTGTCGAGACTGAAAAACTCTTCAGCCTCGACTCCAATATATACTCCTACCTAGGAAGCTTCTCAAGCAGCTTCTTCTAAGTAGGGAGCTTCTCAAGCAACTTCTACTAACTAGGAAGATATTAGAAGGCTTTGGAAGGTTCTAGAGAGTTCTAGGAAATTTCTAGAATATTCTAGAAGGTTGTAACAAGTATGTCCTTGACATCACGTCTTCCTTTAGCTTCGAGGTCTCCGAGAAGCGATTTGAGATGTATACTCACAAACGTAGGAAATCAAAAATTTGTCGCATAGTCTCTGTAATATATTCCAGCTATCGTTCACAAGGCAGATGATTCATGGATCCTTGTATAGACCGATAATGACCAATACCTTCTACTTGAGACCATGCTTGAACTTTTATATCTTCATTGTGGAAACGACCTGAAAATATCGCTTCGCCATTACTTGCATGAGCTGGTTCAACTTCAAAGACAATTACAAGTGACTTGCTGCTTGGTATTCTTCAACGTCTTCTTGGCTCTTCTAATTTTTTGTCTCGAGGTCGACGTCGTGAGCTACTCAGTTGAGATGGTACTACTAGTATAATATCTACATTCTAATTAGCCATATCTAAATACACCTTGATATTAGATATCTTGATACTATGAAATACAACAAGTTATGTTTTGATACGATGTGGATCCCTTTTCTATTCATTTCTCCAAAGAAGGCTTCATCTTCACGCTTCGTTAATGACCAGCTTTTGGTTTATTAGGATATCGTCGATAGAATTCCTGTTCTTTTCGTGATGCATTGGCAAGATTTTTGGCCGGTTCCCATGTTCTTTCATTAATATCGTAGCCGCTCCAATGCACAAAGTACTCTAATTTATTCCATCTTTGCCGTGAATCTAGTATCCTTTCCACCTCATATTCTTTGTTGTTTTCAATTTCTATACTAGGTGGCGGACATTACACTCTTCCAAGAAAAGACGATTCTCGATAAGGCTCTAACATAGAAACATGAAAGATAGGGTGTACCTTCATAGTAGCTGATAATTCTAAGCGGTACGCCACAGGATTGATTTGCTTCTGGATAACAAATGGTCTCAATCTCTGGTAGTCCAACTTATCACATGGCCGCTTGGTCTTGATATTCCGTCGAAGTAGCCATATTTTATCTCTAATCTTGAAATTAGGTGCCTGATTCCGAAATTTATCCGCGGATGCTTTATAAGATTCTTGGGCAATTTATAATTGAAGCTTCAATGTGGTTTGAAGCTCCGATAGCTATTGCACCAATCCTTCACCTGTTGGATTGTTATTCGTTTACGGACTCAATAGATCAAGCTTCGGATGGTACCCATAGTTAGAGAAGAATGGTATTTTTTGAGTCGACCCATGAAGGGTGTTCTTATATGCAAACTCGGCTAGTAATAGATATGCAATCCAATCATCTTACTAATTGTTGATGCTACATCGTAAATACTGTTCTAAAACTTGATTCACCCGTTTTGTTTGGCCGTCAGTTTGAGGATGGAATGCCGAAGAAAGCTTGATGTCTACATTCAATATTTTAAAAAAAGATCTCCAAAAATTTGATACAAATTGGGTTCTTTGATCCGACACGATATCATCTGGTAGACCATGATATTGATACACATTATCAAGGAAGAGCCTTGCTGTATCTTTGCTTGACGATGTCTTCTTGCAAGGGATAAAATGTGCCATCTTCGTAAGTCGATCCACCATAACAAAGATGCTGTCAAATGAATTCGATGGCGGCAGATTTGTAATAAAGTCCATGGAAACTGAAGACCATGGATGACATAGAATGGGCAATCGCTGTAGAAGTCCATAAGGGCAATGTCGAGGGTTCTTAGATCTTGAACAAATGTCACAAGAGAGGACAAAATCCTTCACATCCTTTCACATTTGGGGCCACCAGAAATCTTGGGAAATGAGTTCCAAGGTCTTGTTGAATCCAAAATGTCTTGTAGCTGGAAAGTCATGACGAGATTGAAGGACTCGAAGTCATGCTGGCCCTTTTGGAATATACAGCCGCTCCTCAAAGTATAAAAGATCTCCTTCAACCTTGAACTTGTCATCATTGATACGCTGCTTATTATCAAGGACTATTGAATCTCTAATGGTCGCAGCACGTACCTGGTTGAGGAAGTCAGCA
The DNA here is from genome assembly GCA_036785485.1 of Physcomitrellopsis africana. Classification (NCBI taxonomy): domain Eukaryota; kingdom Viridiplantae; phylum Streptophyta; class Bryopsida; order Funariales; family Funariaceae; genus Physcomitrellopsis; species Physcomitrellopsis africana. The sequence goes on along the minus strand of JAWRVF010001610.1, from coordinate 8,927 downwards.
TCAATTGGCACCACAGCAGCACAAATCCTGAATTGCTCTGGCTTTAATAATGTCGTACACTGTTGATCAAGCGCTGCTTCTCCAATCTTTGGCGCAAGATATGATCTTCTTGATAAGGCATCGGATAGTCCTTGCTGCTTTCCAGGCCGATAAGTAACAACAAAGTCAAATCTAGATAGCGACATATTCCATCGAGCTTGACGACGGTTTAGAACTCGAGCAGACATGAAATATTCCAGATTCTTGTGATCCGTATATACGGTGTCGGGTAGAGAGAATTTGCCTTGGAAAAATGCCGGGTTCCTAGCTGCTATTAGAACTAGCAAGAAACATGAGAGGAAGCCGTGCAAGTATCTTCTATACTTGCACAATATTTGTTCAAGCTTTCAAATTATACTTGTATTATACTTATACAAGTCTTATATAAATATAAAGTATAAATACTTGAATAATACTTATATAAATACTTATATAATACTTATATAAATCTGGTGAAATCAAACTTGTATACTTATATAATACTTGTATATATACGGTGAAATCAAACTTGCAATAGCAGCTCGAAGTTTTCGCCCCTCTTCATCGGATGGCTGCAAACTCTACTCTACTAAAACAAGCATAATTTTTTGCACACATCCCTAAAACAATCAAGTGAGAAGGTTCTAGAATCCTTACAACTCAAAGAACACACTTTCTAATTTTCATTACAATTGCTTCTATCTCCTCGGAGCTATCTCTCTGCAAACTTCACTATTCAAAACTCCCTTTCCTCTCGGTCTAACAAGAGGAGTATATCTCCATTTCTTTCTATATTAGACTATGAGACGCCCACATGGGCAGCCAAATCCTATTGGATGGGCCTTATTCACCCCATGCTCTTCTTTCTTATCCCTCACAAGGTCCAATCTACTTCAAAAGTCAACAAGAAAGGTAAAACAACCTTTACCTTTTTTCTAATTACAAAAGAGTCTATTCTAGGATATAAATAAGGTAGGAACAAAATAAATAGCCATCTTAATTCACTAACTAAGTGGCTATAATAAATTCTCTCCTTATAATATCTTCTAAAATAACCTCTAGCACTCACACATATATTAACAATAGAAACAAGATTTTTAATATTTTTATACACTGCACGTGAATGCAGTATGACAATGGTCACTGGATGCGCAGCTCCTTCAAGGAAGTGACGCCACTCTTGGAAAGAATCTACTATAGCAAGGAGTTCATTATCATGAATCTCGTAGTTTATTTTAGCCACAGAAAACTTTCGTGAATAGAATGCAACCAGATGAAGCTTATTGTCGATGCCCATTTGTGAAAGTACGGCTCCTAAAGCAAAATCCAAAGCATCGGTTTCCAAATAGAAAGCCTTTGCAAAGTTTGGATGTACCAAGATTGGAGCCGTAGTAAATGCTGTTTTAAGATTTTGAAATACTTTTTCCGCTAGAGGTCCCCAATCCAGCTTATCTTTACATGTTAATCGAATGAGCGGAGCAACAGCTTGAGAATAATTTTTAATGAAGATCGGATAGAAATTAGCAAAGCCGAGAAAACATTGTACGTCTCTAACCGTCTTTGGAACTTCTCAAGACACAATTGCTTCCACCTTCTTGGAATCCATCTTCAAGCCTTCCATAGTCGCAACAAATCCTAAAAACTCCATCTTAGTTTGGTGAAATAAACACTTCTCCAACTTGGCATAGAATCCTCGCTCGCGTAATTTTTAAGTACCAAAAAAACATGCTTCTTATGCTTTTCTTCGTTCTCAGAAAATATCAAGATATCATCCAGATAAATGACAACAAAATCGTCTAGATATTCTCAAAAAATATCGTTCATCATGTGTTGAAAAACTGCCGGAGCATTGGTAAGACCAAATGGCATGACATTATATTCAAAATGACCATACCTTGTACGAAAAGCTGTCTTCCATTCGTCTCCTTCTTTGATTCGCATAAGGTTGTAAGCTCCCCTTAGATCAATCTTTGTAAAGATCTTTGCACATCCAAGTTGTTCTAGAAGACTAGAGATCAAAGGTAATGGATAGTGATTCTTCTTTGCCACCTTGTTGAGACCTCGATAGTCCACGCACATCTGTAGTGAGCGATCCTTCTTCTTCACAAATAAGATTGGTGCCGCAGCAGGCGATTTTGAATGACAAATGAAGTTCTTAGCTAGGTTCTTGTCAATGTATTTCCACAACTCAGCCAACTCCATCTGCGATAGGTTGTAGATTGGGCTAAAAGGCGATTGTGCTCCTTCTTGCAATTCTATGGCACAATTATATGGTCGATGTTCTGGTAGCATATCAACATTCTTCTTTTGGAACACATCTTGAAAATCCTTGTATTGTTCCGATATTCTTGCTATTGAAATCTGCTCTCCACTAATTGGAGCCATATAAATGACCAATGGTGTGCCTTCCTTGCACGATCTTACAAACGTTCTTGCTCCAATGAACAAGGATTTTTTGGTTTGGTGTCTTCTTCGAAGCTTGCCCTCAGATTGTTCTATGGGAAATGTTATCCTCCGCAACCTCTAATCTATGGATGGATTATATTTTTCCAACCAAGATAGACTAAGAATAATAGGATTTGACGGGGTGCTAATAATATTGAAAACAATATAACTACTGTGGTCTTTAAACGTCACTTTTATAGGTTCTGATTCATGGGTGACACTACCAGATATTAAAGGTCGTCCATCTATTACTTCTACGTGAACATGTTTGAATTTTTGTACTAGGGGAATTTTGTGACGCTTAGCAAATTCTTGGTCTAAGAAACAAGCAGATGCTCCTAAATCTAATAAGGCTAAGATTTTTAGTTTTTGAGGACCAAAAGACAAAAGAATTGTAAAACAACGGGCAGGTTGAGTAGAAAGAGAGGAACCTGGTTTTGATTTGTCCAGCCGCACGGTTCCTATTGTGACTAGGCATCCTTGTTTTCCTGAATAAATGCACCTCTATTCTTGATGCTTCGTCCATTTTGCTTCTTCGGATAGTTTTCAGCTCTATCGCCTTCTCCACCGCAATAAAAGCACAAACCTTTCTCCATACGCTGCTTCTTTTCTTTTAAAGTAAAGAATTTGACACATATCGCATCAATCTTCATGTCTTCTGTCTCCGCTTGTGAATTTAGGCTACTTGCCGATATAATTGCGCCATGATGACTTGTATATTGTCTGAAGCGTTGGTCTTGGCGACATTGAAATAGGCGGTTATCGCACTTTACAGCTTGGCTAATGGCTTCGTTGAGCGTTCGTGGATCAGGAAGAGATAACAACAAATCCTTCACGTCGTCCCTTAGATCCCAATAAAATCATCAATGCTTCTTCATCCCAGTTGATGTCGCATGTCAATTGCCTAAAATCCGATGCATAGACTGATGTAGAGCGAGTTGCTTGTCGTAGCAATCAAATTTTTGTTGTAGCCCACCGAGCCTTGTCATGCTCGCCAAATGCTTTTGCAAATGCCTCCAAAAAAGTCTCAAAATTGTTCAAAATTGATGATCTTTTTTCAAATAGAGGAGCGAACCATGATAGAGCTTGTCCCGTAAGAAAAATTCCAACCAATCCAATGCGTGATTCCTCCGTCGGATAACGTTCAGGTTGTAGAGCTGTTATTAACTTGATTTGATTGATAAAACCTTGAAATTTGGAGCGTGTGCTATCAAACTTGTTTGGAAGGCTAATTCGAGGTTCCTTTTGTTGTAGAAGTAATGGTTCTTGTTGAACCACAGGTAAAGCTACTTCTTTTGGTGTAGAAGCTCGAGGCTGATGAAGCCCAGATTGTGCTATTCCGGATGTTCCATCATTATGAAGTCTTGCAAAGACTCCTTCGATCATCGTAGTTCTTTATGATAACGTTGTCGTAATACGTGCTATTCTGCTCGAGAATACTCCAAGCACCTGGCTGTGGAAGACAAAAAGGAAATACACAACAACAAGATCCTAACAACTCTAATCGAATCCTACATAACTTCTATTAAATCTTAACAATATTAATCAAACCTTGATTCAATCTTAAAGCAATTACAAAAGAAGAATAAATGAATCATACATTAATCATAATAGAAAATAATATATAAAATATTAAATTTTGAAAATACTAAAAATAGAATCTTAAAACCCTAAGTCATATCTTATTCAAACCCTAGGTCAAATCCCAGTCAAAACCTAAGTCAAATCCTAAGTCAAACCCTAAGTCAAACCCTAGTCAAATCCTAGTCAAATCCTAAATCAAATCCTAAATTAAACCCTAAGTCAAACCCTGGTCAAATCCTAAATCAAACCCTAAGTCAAACCCTGGTCAAATCCTAGTCAAAACCCTAAATCCTAAACCAAATCCTAAACAAATCCTAAACAAATCCTAAACCTTAAACCAAACCCTAAATAAATCCTAAACCAAATCTTAAACAAATCCTAAACCAAATCCTAAATAAACCCTAAACAAATCCTAAACAAACCCTAAACCCTAAACCAAATCCTAAACCAAACTCTAAACCAATTCAAATTAACCCTAGGGAAAATTAGAACCTCAATATCTGTTGATTAGACTGCTATCGCATCAGAATTAAGCATAAAGATGTAAAATCCACTCAAAATGCCTAATATGTTTATAGATTTAGATATGTGTTAGGATGGTTAGTAAATTAAATTAAAAATGGTTGATAGAAGAAACTTTATTTTATTTTATTTTACCTATTTAATTATGGTATTTAAAAATTATAAGATCTAAATGTTTAGTATGAAGTCTTGAGAGAAGGTGGGGACTTAAGGATGAAAATTTAAGCTAGTAAGAGGCTAATTGGGAGGGATGAAATCAAGCCATGGTCGGATGAAGGCAAGGAATAGGGAACTTCATCCCTATTGGTCGAATACCATGCCCAATGGGTTTTGAGGAGGCTGCCCGCGACCTTAACAAGGGTTTCGGCGACTTCATAAGGAGGATTCGCAATTTCAGAGGTAGGGTTGTAAAGTTTAGGGTTTTGGGTATAGTTTAAGAGGAAATTTTAGGCGATTTGGAGTTAGGGTGAAGAAGTTATACTTGTTCAAAGTTAAAGAGTGGATTTCATACATACTGTCACTCTTTTGGGATTTCGCGGAGTTATACGGAGGCTTTTGGAGATCGGACGGTGCGGTTGGAAAGGTGATTTCAAGATCTACGTCTGTTACGAAGGAATTCTTCAGTTTTGAGTTTAGACGAAGGAGATATGAAGAGTTGAAGACAGCGCATCCAATTCCAAGGCAGTAAGTAGACCATTTTGTTGATGGTGATGGGGTTTGCCATATCTTAAGTTTTTTGGACGAATTTTTGTCTCAAAATTTCCAAGAAGGTGTATTATTGTGCTAAGAAGCTATACATCAAAGTTTTATAGCATTTGGACTTTTAGATTGTGAGATATGAAGAATTTAGTACACGGGTGTTTGTAAACAAGGGTTTAAAGCTACTGCTAGGGTTTTGGCAATATCTAAAGATCGATAATGAATCGACGGTTGAAATTTGTGGTGGTAGTTTTGAAGAATATATCAGTACTTCATGTAAATTTGGAGTAGTTTTGGACGGTTGGATTAAAAGTTATGGGTTATTGAAGTTCGGGAAAAATTCCCTTCCTACGGAGGAATGAGGGTTTAGAGTATTTTGTTATGTTTTGAGTGGTTTGAGGAAATTAGGCTTGTGTATTGGGTGTAATAGCCCTATGGAGATCTCTCTTATATAAAATTGGGTTTTATTATACTTGAATTCATGGAGTAATTAATGGGCAAATGTAAGCCCAAGCTTTTTTGAGGCAGCATTCTCTACCCCTATTAATTTGCTGATCTTACTTAAAACTTTGTATACCCTTCAACCTCTTAGTCAAAAACAAGCACAACAAATTTGAAGGAAATCGAACTTACCAAATAGAAGAAAAACCCCAAAACCTTCTCGGGTGTTGGTCGGCCTCCTTCTCCAACCTTGATGCTGATCTTCCAGTGCTGATTTCTCCCTTCTTCACTGTTCAATCAGTCTCAAATCACTCATGTATATAGGAAAATAAGTCTATTATCCACACAAATAAAAATTATTCCAATCCAATTGGCAGATTTATCAAGATCTTAAAAACCTTAACTGACCCTCAAAACTTAAATTCCAAGACCTTGACCCACTTAAACCTCAATTGCGTACAATTAAACCGTTAGATTCAATTCGAATTAACAACACACATTAACAACAACAATACCCAAAAATCCACAAATTTCCAGTCGTAGATCTGCTGCAAAGCTTTTGGAATTGCCTAAACCATCAACCCTATTTTATTTCACAAAATCTCAAGTAGCCAAAATAAACCCTGACTTTGCAAAGCTATTACAAAGTCGTTTCTATCCAAATCACTCAAAACCAACTCCTATACAAAACCCTTCAAGTTCACTCCCTAACCCCAATCTTCGATCTGCAAAAAACTCCTCCATTCGCCGTCGGCACGCGGTTTTGTGCCCTAGGGTCTGGTTTCGACCCAGGTTCTTAACCGGCCCTCTCCGGGTATCAACTCTTGTAATTTTGAGGTAAATTTCTCTAATACCTACTCTTAACTCCTTACTTAACATGCCTATACCAATTATCTTTCTAATCTACCTTGCTTTACCATATTTATGGCTATACAAAGTAAGTAGAATTCCTTTTTATAAAAGGCAGCATTAGTACCTTTTAATTTTTACTACCTCCTTGTCTATTATCTATTTTTCTAAGATAATTTTTTCTAATATTTTCATTTGAGCTCTTCTATAATATAATCACTCCTTCCCTCTTTCACCTAGTGGTCGTATTACTACACGACATCCACCCCCCCTGAACCTGTGCATCCTCCGGTATGCGCCAAGTTTGTTATTGTATTGATATAAAATTTTCTTCATCTTGGTCAAATTCTTGATCTTCAATTTGCTCTTCTTCTTCTGTTTCAATACCCCTCAATAGATTTTGTTCTTCATCAAAATGTATATATATTCCATTTTGTCTGAATAACTTGACTCGCTTGCCTGCTATAGGTGTCTTCAATTGTGTCCCATCAAGTTCCCGTAATACATATGTTCCATTGTCATAGACTTCTATCACAACATATGGTCCAAACCAACGCTTAGAAAATTTTCGTAATGTACTATATTGGTTATCCAAACTATTATCATATACTAATAACCAATCACCTTCTTCTATCTTCTTAGGCCGTAGTTGATGCGTTTTATCAAACCTTTCTTTATTCCTTTCCCTTGCTTCTTTCAACCTTCCTATTGCCACTTCAATGTCATCAGGTCTTCTTTCCAATTGTTGAATACGTAATGCTAAAAGATCCTCTCTGTTAAGATCATCCTTCCAAGATAATATTCTCCATGTAGGTATTGTTTCTTCTATTGGCATAATTGGCTTTTGTCCATACATTAATTCTGAAGGCATATAACCGGTCACTGTGCTATGAGTTGTACGATCTGCCGATAATGCAAATGGTAGTAGTTTTGGCCATTGATGTACTTTGCCATTGCATGCTTTTACTAATGCCTTAACAATAGGTGAATGGCCACGCTCACTCTTCCCATTACCTTCTGGATTATATGCTGTTGTCAAAGAAAGTTTGATTCCCATTCTACTAAAGAGTTCTATTGCTTCTTTTGCATCCAATTCACCTCTATCTGTCGTGATTTTTCCAATACAACCATAGCGACAAATAATGTCTTCTAAAAGAAATCGACATACACTTTCAGTACTCTTTGTTCTTAATGCTCGTCCTTCAACCATATTTGATAAATCTTCACGTGCAAGTACCAAATATTTCATTTGTCCAAGTCCCATAGGCAATGCCACTAAATCCACTACCCACTTATAATGTAGTGCTAGAGGATAAGTTGGATGTAATTCATCTCGATGTCGAATTTTAGAATAGAATTGACAAATTTCACATGATCCTATAAAATCAACCACATCTTTATATATGCCTTTCCACCAATATTTTTCCTTCAATTTAATAAAAGTTGCCCATATTCCTCTATGCCCTACCCACAAACTCTCGTGAAACTCCTTGATAATCTTTTGTTGAGCTTCTAAATCACATATAACTCGTTGTGGTACTTCTCCTCTTCTCTTTGGATGCTTCCATAAATATCTATTACGTAAAAAATATCCATAGGCTTTCTTACAAATTTTCTTAAATTTTTGATCTGTCCAATCTTCTTGTCGCTTTAAAGTACTTGGGTACTTTCCAATATCTTCCCATTCACCTTCATATGAGTCTCTTAAAAATAATTCCAATGGTATAGTCAAACATGCACCTTCTTCTTTTGATAATGCATTAGTATAAAAATTTGCACCCACATCATCTTCTATATCAATCATGTCTTCTTCATCATAATACCTTGCCCTGGATAACATATCTGCAACTGAATTATCTCTTCCTGCAATGTGTTTAAATTCTGGATTCAAAGATTTGATATATGCTATCCACCTTAACATAGCAATATCAGGAGTTGAACAACTTGTAATCATGCCTAATAAAGGCAAACAATCTGTTTCTACAACTACCGATGCACCAATCAAATACTCCTTTTCATTTTTCATGGCAGTTACTACATCCCATAATTCTCTTTTAATTTGTGCATATGTTCTTTGTCTAATATTCAAAACCTTTGTTCCAAACCGTATTACATATCTATTATCTTATTGATCGTCTTGTCCAATTGCCCAACCTATTCCAATTGGACTTGTATCAACTATTAATATTACCGGTCTTCTACATTCATAATTCACTTTCTTCAAAGTTGGAGGTGAAGAAAAAAGTTCTGTTAATTTTTCCATAGCTTTTCTTTGTTCATCTTTCCATTGAAACCTTTTATTCTTCCTTAAAATCTCATATAATGGATGTGCCACATGTGCAAAATGAGGTATCCATATATGATAGAAA
>JAWRVF010001609.1:0-55953 GCA_036785485.1 Physcomitrellopsis africana | reverse complement strand
AATTTAGTTCATTTTTTTACTCAATAAACATCTTTCTTTGCCAATTATGGTTATCATCTATGACTTGATATTTTTGACTTTTCAAAAATTGATAATCCTATAGCAGAAGACTTAGCAAATCAATTATCAAAGCTACATGCAATAATGAAGGTATAATTAAAAGTAGTTCAAGAACAAAAAAAAACCAACGCAGATGTCTATCATAAGAAATAATCTCAATTCTACATTGGTGATAAAGTATAGCTACTTCATTGTAATATCAAGACTATTCATCTTTACGATAAGCTCGATTATTGTAAGCTTGGACCATTTCCAATTTGTAAATAGATCAATCAAATTGCTTATCAATTATACCTATTAGAGTCTATAAAAATCCATCTTATTTTTCATGTGTCTTTGCTTGAACCATATAAAACAACAAATATACAAAAAAGAAGACAAATATCTCTGCCTCTTATAAAAGTGGATAATAATGAAGAATTTGAAGTGGAAGAAGTCTTAGATTTAAAGTAGTGCCAAAATAGGTTGAAATATCTTGTATATTGACGCAGATTTGATATTAATGAATATACATGGGAGCCATCTAAGAATCTAACAAATACATCAATCAAAGTCAATGTATTTCATGGACAACATCCATCAAAATCAAGATAAAAAAAATCTTTATTATAAAACAAAATAAGTTCAATGGAGATATCTTATATCATTATTTGTTATTTTTTTAGACTTTTGGTACTATGGAGATAAAGAATCAACTACTTTTGAAGGAAACAAAGATTAGAATATATAACAAATACAATTCAACACATCTTGGACTTTGTCAACATATAATCATCACTCTTTATGGAACTTGTTCCTAGAAAGAGAATAATGTTATAGATATAAGATTTATTCTAATAGTTATTTAGGTAATATGAATAAGTAGAAGTAAGTAAAAATAGATTAATTTGATAATATCTTACAAAAAAGCTTTTTAGAAGCTTCGTAGATGCAATTTCATCTTTATTTATATTTATAGGTGATTGGTAGATTAGAAACTTGGCCAACAAATTAACCACATGTTACACATGTTGATAGCTTGTAGAACAAGCTAATTATATGGCACACATATAAAAAACTTATCTTGTAAATTGAATATATATCGAAGATTTTATAGAATGTCACCATATAGCTCTTAGGTAGATAGTATATATAGAAACAAGAATGAAGCCTTCTTTATTCTTGTCAAGGCCTTTCTTATTCTTAGTTTTGTTTCAAGAATCTCTAGTCTTCTTGTCTTTGGCAATAGCCATTCTAATTTAATATTATATTATCTTTGAATGATTCTTTATTCTTTTTTAATGACTCATGGATATTTTGATACTTTGGTTGTTTATATTTCATATCTTTGATATACATACAAGAGAACAATAGCAACACATCTTTTTTATACTACTTTTTTTTAAATCCTAATTTTTAATATATATTGAGGTTGTCTATAAGAAAATATTATAGAAAAATTATGATCAGGGCCTTTTCTTTTTAAATCCTAAGAAAGAAATCTATTGCCTCTCTTCCAATCTTCACATCAATTTTATTACAAAGATCAAACTATATTCTAAAACTAGATTTTTTCAAACCTAAAATTATACTTTATATATTCAATATAATTTATTGATAATGAATAGAGATTCATGAAAAAGTATTTTTCATGACATAGAAAGAAGATAAGAATTTGAAGGTGCTAAGGATATTTTTGAAGATAAACTAGTATTAGATTATTTAAAAAGAAGGAATTATCACTTGATGTGATTTCTAAAGAGAGAAATAAGATCCTACAACTAATCAAATACTTTGAATAAGAAAGGACTTATTTATTACAAAGATTGTCAAATAGAAGTTAATAAGTGGCACCTAAATTATAAGAATATTGTTATATAGCATGATTTTTAATCTCAAAATAGATTAAATACTTAGCTATAGAGAGTTTATCAATGAGTTATTAGCCAAGTCTTAGTAAGTTGTTTGTCTTTAATAAGAAGGACAAATAAATACAATAATATTAAACATAATATTGTATTAGTAAAATCTCTTATATTTAAATAGATTTATATATGAATTTTTTCTATGGCATCTAAAAAATCCTTAACACCCTTTTCTATGCCAAATCATAACTAATTAATTTTTGATAAGCTAGATTCTCAATAATTTCTAAGAAAATCTATAATCTTCTTTTATAAATTCATCTTTATATCAAAAATATTATCATAGCTTTTACCTCTTCATATTAAAAATTCTTTTTTAATCCTTTTTGTAATAAGATTTATATAGTATATATTCTAAATACTAAATAAAAAAATAAACAAGATTTCAAGGGTCACCAATGTCTAATAAAGGTGACTCAAAATATATAAAAGTTAGTATCAATATAAAATCAACCTCAAAAGTTACTATCAAAAAAAAAAAAAAAAAAAAAAAAGTACAAATCTCAATAATAATCTTTTTAAACAAATTTCTTTTAAAATAGTAATCTAATTATATTTTATAACTAACTAAAATCCATTAATATAGCTTTCATTTAGTTATATAATAAATTATATATATATATATATATATATATATATATATATTATTTTCACATGATAGCCAAATCACAATACAACAATGTGAGAAGCTAGTACTTTACATCCATGAAAGATTAGAATATTTTAGAGTGAACTTATAATATTTTACAAAGTTAGTATTGGTGGATTAGTTTATAAGAAAATATACAATAGGTTGTTTCTAGATATTAAGTATGTAACAAGATCCATCCTTCATTTAATGTATCAATATCAATTTTTTAAACTTTAGCTATTATCGACTTAGGATATTGATGGAGTTTGGATTTTGTAGGGCCATTGCCTATTACTAAGAGACATAACAAGTATGTATTGGTAATGATTGAATACTTTTCTAAGTAGATAGATTTGGTGGCATTACCTACAAAGTTCAATAAGAGCATAGCTTATACTTTCTTAGAATAAATTTTTAGGTGTTTTGGAACACCAGTTGAAGTATCAACTAACCAAAGCAGGGAGTTCTTAGGTGAGTTTTAAGTTTTATTAGAAGAAGCATACATTAATCATATGACTACATCTTAAGATCATCTTGAAACAAATGGGTTGGCAAAATATATGGTATAGACTATCAAGAGGGCTTTTATAAAATATGGTCTATAGAAAGGACATCTAGAAGATTGAGATTTGTAATTATTTTAGTTGGCTATGAGATATTGCTTCAATAAACATGCTTTTTTGATAATATTTTTTTTCTTATTTTTTTTAATATGAATAATTAGTCTTATAAATTTGTATTATATATGATGCCTAAGCAGTAGTCAAAATGGATGATCTTGAAATATTGATAGATATGTGTAATATATAAATAAAGTTATTTTAATATATTATATGAATGGCATTTAATAGCCTTGCTATTATGCAACATTATGATACCTTGAAATATGCCATTATTTAAGAAGGAGGCTACCAATTGTAGCTACAAAGATTTGGACCAAGTGATTATTTTTACTATAATAGATTACACCAACTACATTGGATGTAATGCCAAGTAGAATCATCTTAAAGATTAAAAAAGTACTTTAAGTGGTATATTGGAATTAGAAGGCGGTGATGGATACATGTAAAAGCATCACTTTAAGAATTATGTTTGTTACTATTTGTCAAATACAAATAGCACTATAGATCCTAATTTGAGAGTTATTCTAGCTAGCTTAAAGCACATATTATATAAAAGAGCTCAAAAGGTTGCTATAATAATTCTATGTGATGTTTATTCAACAAGTTGGCATATGAAGTGTTTGACACCACCTTTAGATTAATTCCCTACTAAAAGATAGATATGTCTACAATATAAGGAAAATCTAAGGAAAGTTAATAAATTAATAGAAGCAATTTTAATTGACACTACAAGACTTTTGTATTAAGTGAATATTGGTTAGATGCATCGTCATGAAAGGAGCTTCAATAATAGGATGGGGAATAAGTAAAGGAGTCCTAATTAGCCTTGGCTTTGCTAAATATCTCTATGTACTTGAAGTTACTTCTAATTTTTTTATTTTAGTAATGTATATGAGTAATTGTTGTACTCACTTTTTAATTGTGATAAATATTGAGCTACAACTCAATCCATGTTTGGATTTGTGCTATGTGGTGTATTTATTAGTATTGCCACTTACACCTTGGATATGCATACTCATTATTATGAATATGTTAGTACATGCATGAGTTACATTGATTCTATATCGCATAATATAATATGGATATAATATATAGATGCATGATAATTATAAAAAAAAATTATCATTAAATTATAATCATTTTTTTTGAATTTAATAATAAGATAAAATCTTTAATAATAATTAAAAATTAAAATATTAATTTAGAAGTCATTTCAATTATGTGAATTTATAATGTTATAATTTATTGGCAAAGTCAAGCTTACATTTTAAATGCAAATCTAATCTTCTCACTATATTTAAAAAATAATATTAATTTTTATATTATATTAGCTAAAGATATTATTGAATATATATTTTATATATTTATAATTATATATGATAGATGTCAATACCATTTAAGTGAATTAAAATAAATAAAAATAGATTGAAATATATTAGGTAGATAATAATTTCATCAAGAAATATAAACAAAATATCTTAGATGTAGATGATATCTATAGATTTTTCTAAATATTCTATATGGCTAAAGAAACTTCTCTTAGAAGTTTTTTATCTTTAAAAAGATGCTATAGAAATAGCCTATAACTTAGATGTTTGGTCTATAAGCCATGTCTTTCTTAGAAAGCTTCAAAATGACTTTTTTATTAACTAATATATATATATATATATATAGAGAGAGAGAGAGAGAGAGAGAGAGAGAGAGAGAGAGAAAACAAAACAAAACAAAACAAAGAGAGAGAGAGAATCCATCTTTAATTAAGTATATTTATTTATTTATTTATTTGATATTCTAATCTTAAATCAAGACTCTCTAATTTTTTATACTTGGCAATAATTATTTTGATATCTTTACAATTTGTAAATATTTTATTTTTTATTTTTTTATTTTTTAATAATTTTATATAAATATGATATCTTTTAAAAAAAATCTTAATTATCTTCTTCTAAATTAATGTCATTTTTGCAATACCATGCATATATATATATATGTGTGTACATATATTTTTTTATTTTTTAGAAATTTTTAAGTTATTACATTAATAATATAATCAAAGAATTATAGAATGTTACAACATAAATGCAAGAGATAATATTTAAAAAATGATATTTGCCATGCATCACTTTTATTTGTTTTTCCAATCAATATTAAAAGTAGTTGATTAAAAAGACATAGGTATGGCAAGAGCTTCTTTAAAAAAATTATTATCTCAAGTAGGTCATAGAAATACAATTGAATATATCAAAGAATTAAAAATTATTCTTTTAGAGAAGTTTGATGGTATTAGATTCAAGTTCTAAGGATTTATCAACCAAATACAACTTGTTATTAAACTTTAACTTCTTAATTATCCAACTAAAGTATATCAAGACAAGCTAATTAGAACCTTATTAGTCGATTTTTATTTTTTTAAATAAAAAAATAATATCTAATATTAAATAATTTAGAAATATTTTTAGAAAAAAATTTATTTATAAATAGAAAATATAATATAATTTATATAGTAATAAAAAAAAATTAATTTTATGACAAAAAAAATTGTATGCATATGAATTAGAATTTTATGAATTGAAAACTAATATTAAGTTGTACAATAATATAATTATTGATTAATTGCTTTATATTTTATAATATGATGTTAAAAAATTATTTAATTCCACTTAAACTCTTTTATATTTTTACTACAAATATTGCTATTAGTTAAAATAAATAGTCAAATTAAAAAGATATGTAGATTAATAATAAACAATTAAAATCTTTAATTATGTACAAAAAAATAAAATAAAAAAATAAAAAGAAAGATTGTACTTAAATTATAGAGAATCAAAAAATATATCTAATATTATTTTAAAAAGGGATAGAACCACAAAATAAAAAAGAAAAATTTTAAAAAAGAACCATGTATTAGAAAATAAGCTTTTTTACCTACAATGAGGACTATGTGACTAAATTCTTATACAACATCATCTTGTAAAGGTCTTATCATAATTTTTTTAAATATAAATTATTATCCATTAATATTTTTTGAAGTCTATAAATTGTATACTTTTTACTTTTAGAATATTGGATTCTAAAGTTTCTACATATTTTCTATAAGAACACTTTGCTAAGTATTATAGAATACTTTTAGTACAAAAATCTATCGCAAATACATGTGGAAGTCATAGATTACTAATCCTTATTGTTTAGAGATATCACTTATGAAATCCATTTTATGAAAATATTTATGCATAATTATAGTAGCATAAGAAAATTTAACATTATTAAGTTGATAATTAATAATGTTATTGTATGTTTATTATGATTAAAAGAATATAACCTTCAAATAGATTAGATATCTTGTAGTCTTGATTTCTTTTTAATAAGAAAACATTGTAATAAAACTTATATTCTAAGTCTAAAAAAATCAAACATCTAGTTATTAGTACAAAGGTGTTTATACTAATAAAATTAAATATATATATATATATATATATATATATATATATATATATATATTTGATGTATATGCAACATCTAATCCTAATTCATGTGGATATTTTGCTAAAGTTCTAGAGTAATATAAAAAATATTAAGATGTATTTGAAAAAAATAATATCAAAATTTTATCTATGCATTGTCCTTGTGATTGTACAATCAACCTTCAAGAAGGAGCTTATCTACCATATAGACTAATTTATATTTTATTACAAAAAAAATTATTGCTTTTAAAAAAAATATTAACAAAAAATTATAATGAATTTTATTTGAAATTCGAATTTTCTTGCAAATGCACCAATTATTTCATTAAAAAATTAAATAGATTTATTTGAAATATATGGATTATTTTATATTTAAAAAATTTATCATTTAAAAATATCAAATTTTTTACTTGATATTGAGACTTATTGACCAATTAAATAAATTTAGGTTCTATATTAAAATAATTTTATAAAGATCTTATAATTTTATATTTATTATAAAATTTTATAAATAAAAAATTATATTTAAGTCAAACTATTTATATAACTATTTTGAATACAATGTCATGCCTTTTAGACTCATAAGTGCTTTGGTTTTTTGTAGCATTTAATAAATGATGTATTTTTGTAGATTTTTAGATGATTTTTTACTTTGTTATTCAAAAAGAATCTTATCTATTTTAATAATATAAAAATATAATCAACATATTTTTTTATATTATAAAATTTAAAGATGCAAGATTCTATGCTAAGATAGAAAAATTTGTATTTTATTCAAATCAAGTAGAATCTTTAAGGTATATCATTTTAAATAACAATTTACACATGGATTTTAAAAAGATACAAATTTTTAAGGATTGGACTATTTTAAGAATTATACATAATGATCAATATTTTATAAGATTTACAAAGTATTATTAGGAATTTATTAAAAAAAATCTCACAAGTTGGTACTCTATTCTTGCAATTAACTTAAAAAGACAAATTAGAGTAGAATCAAAATTTGAAAAATTTAAAAATTCTAAGATTTAAAAATAAATTTTACTATAGCTTTTATTTTATGCCAATGAAATTTCTTAAAGCTATTTTTATAGAAACAAAGATATCAAACTTTGCTATAAGTGTAATTTTATGACAAATGGATGCAAAGAATATTTTTACTATATTACTTTTTATTAAAAAAATTCTCAATAGCTAAGGTTAATTAAAAAATCTATAAAAATAACTTCTTATTGTTGTGAATTTATTTTTAATAAATTCAATGTTTTCTTAAAAGATGCTTTTGATTCAATCATAATTTATATTAATTATAAGAACCTCAAGTATTTTATGCTAGCAAGTATGTAAAATTATTGCTAAGTCTATTGGAATATATCTTTGCTATAATTTGTATTTAAAATTATATATTGTTTCAAAAAATAACAATGCATATTGGATGCTCTATTTAAAAATATGTATCTTATATCAAAAGCACAAGTCACATTTGATCAACAACAAATTTTTCTTTTGAAATTAAAAAATTATATTTTTAAGCTATAAAGTCCATAATTTCAATTGACTTTATATTTGTTATTGAAGTTTGTTTTAGTGTATCAAAAAACCTTTTTATTTTTATGCTAAAGAAAATTTTTATAATAAATTTTATCAATTTGATTATAAAAAAAATATTCTCAATTTTGAAGGATTTTATATATTTCAAAAGATCAAACATAGTTATGTGTCTTTTAAGCATGATATGACTTTCCAATAGCAAGATATTTTGTAAAGAAAAAAAAAATTCTAGATTATTTTAAGAGATTTTTGTAGGCTCAAATGTAAAAAGATATCAACAAATTTTCAAAATCTTATAATACTTGTTCTCAAATAAAGATTCTATATTAATAATTATATGAATTTTTGTAAGAATTTCTTATTTTCAAATAGTTGTAATCAATTTTTTATGAACTTTACTACAAATCCTCTAATCTTAGATTTTTATAACTTTATTTTTTTGATGGTGGATTATTTAACCAAAATGATATATTTTTTATTTTATTAAAAATATATTATTAATAAAATATTAATTTATTTTTTAATAATATCTATTAATATTATAAACTTCTATCTAATTTAATATTAGAATAATGATTCTAATTAGTATCAAAATTTTGGATTATGAAGGAAATAATCTATTTATTAGTAAAATAATGAAAATATATATAAAAATAAAGGCTTATAGTAAATTAGTTGTAATTATCAAATTCAATAAAGAATCACCATGTTCTCTATATTTGTTTTATTAAACCTTGAAATACAAGCAATATGCCAAGAAAATAGCAATTATCACTACTTCCAATTGAAAGAGATAACAATCATAAAATAGAGGTAGAAGAAGTCTTTGATTTGAAGTATAAAAAAATAAAGTATAATATCTTATGCATTGCCATAGATGTGATATTAGTAATTGCACATAAGAGCTAACCAAGAATCTTGCAAGTATATCAAAAATAGGTTTTTTTAATTTTTAATTTTTAATTTTTATTAATAACATCTATCTAAATCTAACCATTGATATCAACCATTGATATCAACCATTGATAACAAGATAGTATAAGATAGGAAAAAATAAGTTTAAGAATCAATACTTTATTACATCCATTTTGAATTATTTTATAGAATTTATTTTAATAAGATAAAAAATCAACAAGAAATAAATTTGTTTCAAAAACTATTCTTTAAAAAATTACAAAATAAACTATTTAGGTTGTCATAACCTTTACAACATTGGAATTGAAATGAATATCCTTAAGATAGATATGTCTTTTCTTAAACTAATGGCAAAAAATAATATGTATAGTATTATAATCTTAGATGAAACTGTCAATGCTTGGTGATATTTTTAGAGATTAATACTACACTTAATGGCATTTTAAATATATTATTTTATAATAATTATAAAGGCCAAAAAATGATAAAATTATTAAATGGTTTTTATGCTTAGACATGGAACATTATCAATTGCTCAATAGACTTGTAAACCACTTTCATATAAAATATAATTTAGAACTTGTAATAAACACCATTTAGCAAATCTTAGACTTTACCAACTTAAGAAATAAGTTAATTATTCATTATAGAACTTGTCCTCTCCAAAAAAAAGAAAAAATAATATAATAGTTATAAGTAATATTTAATAAATAGAAAAAAGTAGAAGTATACAAAAACATATTAGATAGATAATGTCTTCTTTAATAAATATGATAAAATACTTCTTAGTTGCGGATTAGATTTATAAATTCTTCTAGACATGCTACTACAGAAATATCCTATTACTTGAACATTTAGTCTACAATCTTTTGGTTCTTAGAAAGTTTCCACATAGTTTTTTTACTAGCTTGTATATATGAAGGCAAGATTAAAGATATATTTAATCTTCTACATGCTTTTCTTATATATCAAACTTTTTTCAAGCCTCTCTAATTCTTTGTACTTAACAATGGCCATTCTAGTATTTTCTCACTTTGTAAATATACCTCTTTTAGATTCTCTATCTTCTTTCTTAATTATACACAAGTATATTATATTTTTAAAATTATTTTTTAGATTCATGCCTTTGACATTATTATTAATTATTATGTTATTTTTGTTATTGTATTATATGATATAGATATAATATATTAAGTTTAAAAGAAAAGCTAAAACAAGTTTGCATTGTAAAATTTTAAAAATGCTATTTTGCTATGCCATAATAAAAAAAATCTACATAAAAAGAATGTCATTAAATTGTAATTCTTATATTTAAGCAAAATAATAGAAACAAGCATAATAATTTATTGTAACTAAATTAAATATTATCTTTTCCAGAAATTTGAAGTTATTTAAAGTTATTATCAGTTATTATCTTTTCCAGTAATTTAAAGTTATTTTACGAATTTTAGCTTATAAATCTATATATTCCAAAATTTTGTAAGAGTTATATTCTTAGATAAATTGGTTTATGTCATAACTTTTTTTAAAACCAATCAATTAACACAAGAATAAATTGGTAGGGTTTCAAGGTTTTCACAGTAAATTTATTTCATGAAAAAATCAATAAAATCATAAAAAAATTTGGAATTGCATCAAGTTGTTCATTTATTTGTTTTTACTTTTTATTTAAAAATATTAATAACAATAGTAGTAATTACTTTGGGGGACAAGGAGATTGAATTAATCATTTGTGCAAAGTAAATGATCATGATCTTTTACCGATATGTAGATGAAGTGATAGTGTTTTTATATATTTTTGAAAAAAATTTGTGCGTGTGTGTATATATATATATACTCGCACATACACATGAACAAAAAAAAATATAGATAGATAGATCACAACAGTCGGAAATCAGATTGCATAGGGTGATGATAAAACTCCCGAAATAGAAATCAATCAGTTCATTGTGCAGAAATTTGTGACTCTAATTTTGAGAATGCAATATCAAAAGGAAAAGCCCGACAAGAAGGTGTATGACACTTTGTAACACCATAACGGCATCTATTAGATTCCAAGTGTTCGACAGAAACACTTTGCATCAACAAACACATAAAAGATGCGTTACAGTTATCTTGAGCTCAAATCTTACGAACTACCAGAATTAATGGTAAATACAGCAACTCTAGTATCAATACAACTACTTGGCGCTTCTAAGAAAACACTAACCTTCTGAAGACTCAATTTTTTTTATTTTAAAACATATTCTCATATTCAAATCTACAACAATTTTGGAAAAGTTTCCCAGAGAGACTGACTGATCGCGGGGTGAAGTTCGTGCAGGCGGCTTAAGTATCCAGGCCCAATTCCATCATCAGGTTGTCATGTGCACACTGCAATAAGTTAAGAGTCATAAGTTCAGATCATCGATACCCACTTCAAGAAGGAGAAATAAAGCTGGTTGACTTGATTAATAAATCAGACAACAAACCTTAACCCATCCCAGTGTAGTGCAATGACGATTCAAGCGACTTGTACACATGACTCACCTCAGACAGAGTTTCATTGCTCTCGAAGACTTCTCTGGTTGCGCAACGACGTCGACCGCCAAGATTGACCGGGGTCCGAATCCAACACTTCGACCGCAAGTTTGGGCTCACTATATCTTGCTATTTTCAAGGCCCCAACATCATCTTGTTGCCAGAAGACTTCCACCATCAATCCATTTGGAGCAGCGTCTGAAACTGAATTGGGTATTCTTACTTGCTGGGCTCCAACAGGCACCTGTGCAAATATGCAGGGAAAGAAATAAAAAAATAAGTTAAGACATTATTGCACTAAAGTCGAAGGAAGGCCTGCAGAGTGATGATATTAACAACGAGGGGTTGACGAGGCACTAACCTGCAAAGTTACCCCATTCACAGTCAAAGTTTCAAACCGGCCTTCTGCAGCAGCATTTTCCAAATCAGCCTGTCTGGATATAGTCAGAAAAACTTCCTCCAAAGTTGTGAGGCCCAATTGAAGATCCGATATTCCAAGCAGCGACTTTCTATCTTCCAACAGCTTAAAAAAACCCTGATAATCAGTTCAGGAACCTTATTAGCACTTGAAAAAGCTTCACAATATCAAATCATAAGTATCATGCGACACCTCATCATCAGCTGTTGAAACTATAGAACGACACAAATTGATAAAGATGCAAGAAAGCTGTTTTCCATAAAGACGTCAGTCTCAAAAACTCGAACCGCATGTGACGTTTTGAAGGTTGTAAGCGGCCCAAAATTAGCAATAATTGGGCACTAAAGCAGGCGGGAAGAAAGATGTACCGGCAATTGTGCTTCTTTCTCCCGTGGAATTGTGAATGTAATGTATGC
Organism: Physcomitrellopsis africana; assembly: GCA_036785485.1. Classification (NCBI taxonomy): domain Eukaryota; kingdom Viridiplantae; phylum Streptophyta; class Bryopsida; order Funariales; family Funariaceae; genus Physcomitrellopsis; species Physcomitrellopsis africana. The sequence continues at coordinate 43,454 of JAWRVF010001609.1, read as the reverse complement.
TTTGTTCTCATCAGTTGGAACAATTTGAAGTTGCTGCACAGAGTTCGAACATACTAGAAATTAAATACAAACTCAGCTCAAAGGTACCAGTCGACAAACACAAATTGGTAATGTACGAATTCCTGTCAATGTTAGTTTACTTACTGCATAAGTGCAGGTAAAGTGATACATCATTGACCAAATGGTTCTACTAATTTTAAAACTGAGCTAATTCTTTTAAAAGCATCTCATGGAAATGAAGGTACCTCTTCAAAAAGTCTCTTCACTCCTGCCCTTCGAACTTCCTCCCGAGCGGCTTCCCCAGGTTGCTGCAAGCCATCTTCCCTTCTCACACTCACGTTCACAAGGTAACCAGCGCCAAATTTAGTCTTCAAATGGATCGGAGTGCCGATACAGCGAAGCTTGCCCCGAGCCATAATTGCGACACGGTCACCTAAAATATCAGCTTCTTCCATAGAATGTGTAGTCAACACTATCGCACGTCCCTTTTTCGAAGCTTCAATAATATCCCACACATGCCTCCTAGTGACTGGATCCATACCAGTTGTCTGAAAATACCAGATTCAACATATGAATACTAAATATAATAAACATAAAAGTACAACAAAGATAAGAAATTGCCACCACCTCCTTGAAATCGAAATTATAAAAAACCAGAGTACTTACAGGCTCATCAAGGTAAACTATCTTCGGATCGCCTATAAGAGCGATGGCAACACTCAATCGTCTCTTCATACCACCACTGTAGCTACCTGCCCTCACGTTCGCAGCTTCTGCCAGTTTCACCTGCTCTAAAAGCTGACTTGTTCCCTGTTGTCACAAACCATGTGAACTGCTAATTAATGACTTTCTCCGAGATAGGACTTGATGGCTAACTTGAACACCAATGACAACCTTCAGCATTGCAGCCATTTCCATTCTACGATCATCGAGTCACACTACTGTAAATATATTTATTATTAGGAAAGGTAAAAGAGAACGAAGTAAGTGTTGGTATGCTTAAACTTACGTCTTTAATATCTGACGATGATAAGCCTTTGATGGATCCAAACAAGTAAAGATGTTCGCGCGCGGTCAATGCTTCCCACAGCACATCAAACTGTCGAAGAAAACAGTGTCAGAATAAAATCTGCCCAAACTAAGAATCTCTCTTATGCGATAAAACAAGTCTAAGGCTACAAGAGAAGTAGGAAAAGAACAATTACTGTGTACATTCAAAAAATGATTCTCAAGAGGATTATGCACCTGAGGGCAAACACCCATGTTCTTGCGTATGCTTGCTACACCTGAAGTACTTCTTATCGAATCTCCATACACCAATGCTGTCACAGATAAACAATAGATAAATTACAATGCATGGATCATAACAATGACACTCATCAGTAGATAAGGAACTGTAAAAACCAAATGATGTATTCATACTCACAGTCTAATATTTAATCACTACACAATTTATACCACAGAACATCTCGACTTAAAGAGGCTTGCTACTGACGAGGTACTCAAAAATATTCGCGGAATGATCCTAAACGAAGAGTGCAATTGGAATAGTTTGGATCTTACCATCACCAGCTGATGTTGGAATGATACCAGTGAGACAATTGATAGTTGTTGTCTTGCCTGCACAAACGCAGGAGTACATGACCATAACATGAGAGACTTCGAAGTTAAGCGGATGAGGGGATAGAAGATATGGAAAATCGGAAGGGGGAAGGGGGAAGGGGGAAGGGTTTCGTAGAGAAAAGGGATGTGCCTATGTTCACCTGCACCATTTGGTCCCAACAAGCAAAACAGCTTATCTTTCTCAATATTAAACCAAGATCCCTGCAAAATGAAACAAGCAAACAAATGAATATGAAATAATTGCAAGCACTTAGAACATTATTGAAGATATTACTGTTTTATGGATTGCAGATATTGGCAAGGTGACTACTTAAATTGCAGGATAATACATATATCAGAACTGACACGGACACAATCCACTTCTTAGAAGAAGCATATTCTCTTAAGTAGAGAAGAGAGCCAAACCTTGACAGCATGATAAGGCTTTGTAGCCTTTAGCCGACATCCAACACATTTGTGGGAACCAGGATAGGTCTTTACCAGCCCTTGCACATGCACTGCAACATTTGGGTCCTGCAAACAGAAGATCGTAAGTACTTGAGTCATTTAGATTTCTCCACGACCCAAACGTCATAGAATCTTGAATAGTTGGTTTTCTGGTATCCGAATCCGAAATGATTATAAGATGTGCGCCAAAAGAGAGACGGAAGCTCCAAACTACCTTATATCCATTTTCCTTCTGCTCCTTCACAAGATTTGCTTCGGTTGCTACGTCTGGATCATCATATTCTTGAGCATCAAGAGGTGGAACAGACCCAGAGCAGTTGCAGCAACGGCCACCTACGGTACAAAAAAAGATTTTAGAATATTTTACACCAATACTTTCTGTAACAAAACCATAAAGGATTTTGTAAAACAAGATGTCACGTCACAACTCGCTGGAAATATCAAGGAGACCCACAAAGAAATCGTATAAAAATGATCAAGACAATAAGTAAAAAAGTAATAGTTGAGGTTACATGCTGTTCAAGAAATTACTAAGAAAGATACAGGCTAATTTTTACCTTCGAAGAGTTTCACCCCCTTTCCAAGCCAATAGGATGGGGATAGAAAATAGAAGCAGGGCTTACGCACCCCGTTAACATCTGGAAACACGTTGTCGAAGTAGATTGCCAGCACGAACCAGATAAAGAAGGTGGCTATCAACCAACCATAAATATCGTTCTGCTTGCCAAATAACAGATTCAGCTCATAACCAATTTGTACGCATTGAAATGAAAGTGATAGCCAAGAAGAAAAGAATTGGAGTAAAATGCCAAACATGTGAAAGATAAACCGCAGGTACAGAACTTGCAATAATAAGGAAGAAAAAAAAAGGACGCGTAAAGAAAATGACCATCGTCAAGACACAGTCTTCACTTCGATATGAACATTTAGATCGATCTTTCCATTGAATTCCTGGGTCTTGTGCAGTAGAAGTGGCAAGTCCCAGATAATTTAGGGCGGCCGCGAAAACATTCGGTGGAAACAAAGACCAAAGGCCCTGGAGTGTCTTCGAGAACTTTTTATCGTAAGGAAAGCCAACAATGGTCACAAGCTGCAAAATAAAACACATAACGTAAACTTCTCTTTTCGAAAGTAGACACGAGAGCCTCAGGACCAACTTTTTATGACCTCATATAAATTGAAACTTCACAGAAAATTGCTTGATAAAAAATACATTTAGACCCAGGAGATTAGAAAGAAAAAGCTTGAGTTTTGTGAATAAACCTGTGTAAGGAAACCGATGATGAAGACAAAGAAACCAACGTTTGTAGCCGAGGTGGACTTGCTGACAAAGGTGGATACCATGAATGCCAGACCAATCTGCAATCAAAAATCCAAATGTCACAATAAATCCAGATTTAAGACATGCATGCAAGGCTCTTGTTACCATATTCAAATATAGTCCAATTCAGCATAACTAACAAAGCAAGAATTAAAGATCATTGCTTAAGAGACTTGAAAAACAAACTTGAAAGTTCACTTCGAAAAATATTTACCATGTTCAATTGGAACAAAAAGAACAAGAAGAAGAGAATGCCGAAATTGTTGTTGATGAAAAAGTCGAACTGAAACATCATGCCGAAGAGGACAAGGAGGAGGGAAGACACCAGCACCAACACTACCTCCCACATAAGCCACGTAATCCAATACGCAGAATCAATAAGTCCCATGGTATTCATCATCTGATGCATCACAATTTTCACTATTGTTAGTCTTCTTCAAATTGAGAGTTGGAATAAACATATGAAAGATTAGGCAATGAATTACTAGTCCGCTGACCAGCAAAGATAATTGTATCCGTATTGGCATGCTCTTCAAAACTGAAGAAAGTGAATGTTGATGAGCCGTAGCAACATACCTGTCTCAACCGGAGCTCTTTTTCAGTCACCAGATTGCTCAGTTGAATAACAAAACCAAACATGGTTGCTGCCAGCAGAAAAGCAGGTCCGACTCTTCCCACCACAGAAACTGCGTTAATTGCTGGATGAGCGAATTGGGAGAATGCGACCTTCCACTCAAGATTCGGGTCTGAAGTCCACTCACAACATTCCAAACACCCAGCTCTTCATGAGTGTCACACAAGCTTTTCGGTCCAAATGATCCACTTCTCAACCTTCCAACAACTTCTGTTGGTTCCTACGGAAAACACGGAAATGTATCCTCTAAAGGAAATTACCGTGCAACTGAAAGAAGTAAAAAATCTCAGAATGTAAGAACGTAACTTAAGAGTGGCTCGGCTTAACTTAAAACAGTATTTCACATCACATAAGACCATTTTTCAAGTACCTCCTGACACAAGTCGTGCTATTTCACGTTCAGCAGCTACTTGCAATGGTATTTGATAAGTGAAGTTTGGGTCTTCAAATCGTCCATGATCTCCTGTGGCAGTAGAATTCGTCTGAATCCCATAAGCTATAGTACTCCCCCTCTCTTCGAAGTATAAAGATCCTGTGCATTGCATTGGATTTGCCAGCAACCATGCATCCGAATCCGCTGTTGTGGCAAAACGCCTCACCTGAGATCACCCATCATATGTTTAACTTCAAAAGGGTTGAGTTTGACTTCATTCTGTAGCAGGTTAAGCTCCATCGATCAAAAAGAACGAAGGGATCCAATTCTAACAAGATAAGCCGTATACCCAGTGGCTGAGATCCTATAGCTTCCACTCTTACCTTATTCTCTGGGATTGGGCGATTAGGATTGTTCTGCCGAATATTAGTAACCAGCTGTTCAAGACGGGGGGTTGACGATCCAATCCAAATAAAATCATAGCAGCCCTTCTTGATAAAAAAACCATCCTCACAAGCGGGAATCCCAGGAACTACTGTTGAAACAGGATTGAAAAGATTCTTGTAATTCGTCGTACTTCTTTGTAGTGCTTTATTGGATAGGTCCACACAGAAGATAAGGAAGATGAAAAAGAGGGATGATCCGAGCTGAAGCACTGCGACAAGAGGTTTCAAACAAAGGGTCAGCAAAACAACTGCCATGAAGTGTGAGGTCTTGTGAACTTGGCTTTTCACACCAAGTCCTACACGTTCGAAGCTCCACAATTGAAAATCAGAAATTGGTAACCCACAAACCCTAGGTAAAACACTTCAAAGCACACGCAGACTGAAGGCATAGCCCATAAACATCACTCAAGACTTCTAGCCAGTGGCTTGCAACCGCATGACCATATGGAGATGAATCCATTTCAGCTTCAAGCAACCTGGTAAAGAAACCCTACAACATTACGTCAAAAACGATAAACGAAATAAAGTAAATTTGGAGGAAAAGAAAACGAGGAAGATCAAGAGATTTTAGGTCCAAATCAAGGTGCTGAACCCTCAATTCCATATCAGTCGGTATTGATTAATGGCACTGTCACATGAATTTATAATGACAGTGACTCCATGTCTGAATCCCCTTGATGTAGTGATGATGGGAGGCGCTCTTTGTAAATTATTTCGTCGAAGATGTGAATTACATCTTCAAAGACAGAATATTTTATCCCCTTAAGCCCCGTGTGCTAATCTGAAACAGTTTCTTGCTTTGTATTCAGGTGGGAATATATGAATAGGAATAGCACGCACCGTACCGCAAGCGGAAGTGTCTCCATCAACAACCATTGAATTCATTCACAGGTTGCGATGTCAAATTATGTTAAGTCCAGAGATTATCGTATGATTATTAGGGCAAGCTGTGACTCAATGCTGCTCAACTGGACCGTTTGCAGGACCAGACTCCCAAACACTGGGATTGTTTCAGACTAAGAAAAAAATTTACCAGTAGCACGTAAATTGCGTCGCGAAAGAAGAAAATTTTTGTAAAAAAGGGCCCTGCATTGCTGAGAAAAATTCGCCCATCCCGATTTCGAATGCGGCGCTCTCGGCTTCCTCGCCAACGAAATCTCCTCCTCTGCCATTTCCTTTCGCTTCCTCTACGCTTGCATCAGACAAATCCTCAACTCGGAAGGCAGAAGACTGTATTACTGCGATAGGTAAACGTCACCAACATAAAAATTAAAGAAAACCAAAAGCGGTGCGGAAAGCACCGTCACTTCAAAAATATGCGGCGGCAGTGGATTCGGGTCCACAAGTCACTAAATCTGCATTCTCAAGACGACTCACACTTCAGAAATCAAGACGTGAGAACGCCCCTCCGTGTTCAAAACCACGCAGGGGGAGATATTCTTCATAGTGTCAAATCCCGCAGTGTGCACAACTGCAACCACGCCATACCTCAATCCAACACCAAGAATTCAAAATCCTTACCACAGCGCTAGCGTTGACTCTTCCTAAACCGTAGAAAGTCTTCACTCAGATTAACAATGACAAACCTCACGCCTCATCCTTGGCATGATGTAAAATCCCAGGCTTCTAATGACGACGATTCTATTATAGCATTCTACACGCGGACACACACAGGCTGGGAACCGTTTACACTCAAACTGCACGCCATCCAAAGTGCCGTGAGGAGAGGTTTCATTTCGAGGAAGAAACTAGGATGATGCTCGCAACAGATGCAATCTCAGAGTCCACGAGCATTGTACCGGGACGATGTCTACTTTTCCATCACTCTCTTTTCTGTCTGGACAGTGTCCATATGGAGTCAACCGCGTGCTGCGGAGCCTGTGGCAGACTCCTACGTCGACGAGGAAGGGATCCAGAAGCAGCACCCACAGAACTGTGGAGACTTCCCATTCGAAACCTCGCAGAATTGGTTCAAACACCAAATCCAACAAAACATCTAAATATAGACTCAGCCAGAGGTAAATTGACGATTCATCAATTAAAATATCCCGTAAAAACTGCCCCGCAAGTGCAAGCTCCCACTGCCTCCTGTCTTTTTCTCCCCGTTGTACTCCTAAACGAAATTCAGTACGGGGATCAAATGGCATCACTCACATCGGGAGCACGCATTCCCAGAAGTTGCTGCAGAGTTTGTCTTTAGCACGAAATCGAAACGCACCATCGGCTCGGTCGCGAACAGAGTTGCAAACCACACGCACGAATCGTCAACAGAGCTTTCGACAACGTTGCCACATTAAAGACCACGAATCCACAACTGCAATCAGCAAAGCCGAAACACGATTGACTGCTCTGATTCGCCAAGGGGAATGCTGACTGGCTCCTTCGGCGCAACTGTAAAATAGACCGGCCTGCTCACAAAATTCGTCGTCAACCTCAAATTCATCGAAGCCAAACTTCCGCGCAGTCAGAAGTGAAGACTTGGCAAGATTAACTCTCCGGGAAACTTACTGTGAGGCATTTCTTCGAAACGAGCGATCCTCACCGATCGTCAACAGAGGGAGCACCTTGTTGCCGAATCCATGGAGGTGTGGCGCTCTCGTGAGGAGGAATGGGGCCGACAGGGAGCTTCAAATTCGTAGTGCTTTCGCAGAAACAGGGCTTCCAAAAGCAAAGCAAAATCAGCGAGGGAAAGGGCGTGTGCGTAGGAGCCTGCCGCGAAGCCTCCGCACGTCTTACGTCGCAGCTTCTAGGGGAGTCCAGGCTGGACTGGGGGCTCGTCCATCGTGCCACTACAGCACTGCTCCCGCCATTCCTCATCTGCCCATGCTTAACCTAATCCCATCATAAATTTTCATCCTACTGACCATGCAATTCTTCACAACAAACAAAAAGTAAACAATAAATAAATAATAAAGTAAAATAAAGTAAAATCCTTTCCCCTGTGGCTTGGAGCCCACGCTCCCCGTTCTCATCGCGCCGTGGTTGACGTTCCCCGGTCGGACCATCCTACGTGGCATATCCCACAAGGGCTGCGAAAGTCAAAATATTCTCATTGGAATGGAAATTAAAAACAAATTAAAATAAAACGAGGAAGGGTTTACCTCTTTGTTATTAGAATATTGAGTTACGAAGATGTGCTGTGTGGGCAGTCAATTGCTTTTAGGGAGCAATTGAGATGAGGATTAAGAGTCTTTTTGATTGAAAAGAATGTTTGATGTAGGTCTTTGTTGAAGATGGTTTGCTTGCAGTTGAAAGTTTGTCACAAGCTATTTGATGTCTATTTTTGGTATACTACTTGTTAGAAATTGATGCAGGACATTTCTTTAATTTTTCTTTGTTGTTGGATAATACCAAAATTTGAGGAGAATATAAGTCTTGTGGATATATATATTTTTTCATTTGGCATTTGGTACATTCATATGATAGGGTAGAAATATATATATATATATATATATATATAAAAGAAATTATTATTATTATTATATTTAAAAATAATCTATTCTATTTGTTGGTGATAAATAAAAGAATGAATCTACAACAATTATCCATGTAGAAGAGATGTTTGTTAATTAGATTAAATAAAGATGTGTAAAGCATTAGAAAGAAGAAGGCTTCACACCACATACACAATATATTTTATTATTATTGTTAATCTAATTTTTTCTAAAAGACTATCTTATTATTTTAGAATATATATATGTATATATATATATATATATATACTAAGTAAGTAAGTAAGTAAGTAAGTAAGTACAAAAATAAAATTAGGCGAATTAAGTATATTTAAATAATTTTTAAAAAAATTATATTTAAAATAATAAATAAATAATTGATATAATAGATCTAAACATCTTATGTTTTAGTTTGTTCTACATTGTTAAATAGTTTTGCAAATGGCATTGAAAAAAAGACCAAATGTCTACAAGAATTTTTGGTTGAAGTTTGAAGATACTTAATTTATTGCAATTAATAGACTATTTAAAAGATGTGTGTACAAGAAATATTATAAATATATATTTAATTGTTAAACTTACAAAGTCTTATTTAGAATTAACTATTCATATTTTAAAAAATATACTTTTTAAGTATTCTATTAGCAAAGCTTTAAAATAAGATATAATAGATTTATTTGTATATAAAAAGTATTTTGAAAATACTTAAATTTAACATAAGGTTTCTATAGGATATTTTAAAACCATCAAAAAAATACATTTTATAAGCTTTGATAATGCTATTGATTGAAAATTTAAAATATTTTTTTATTTTTAAAAAATTAATATAATAGATTAGTTCTATGTTATAAATTATTATGTAATTTTTGATTTGTATCATTGGTATCTAGAAGAAAAAAATACTATGCATTTTAAATAACTTTGGTATGTTTAACACAAGGTTAGAAAATTAATATATTACTATGCTATTTAAGTTAATAGATGCAATTTATTTTGTATACAAAAATTTAATAAAGTTCATGAAATTTTATCATCTATATACTTTTATCATCTATATAAACTTCTAATAAAGTTTATATAAAAGCTTCTATATGATTTTTTTTTAATCAACCAATATATATATATATATATATATATATATATACAATAACTTAAAAAATTGTTTCAATGTTTGCACTTATCTCACGTCTTATCTTATTGCAACCTCTTATAATTCTAAATAGCCTACCACTTAAATGGTGAATTAAATATTATCACTTTTATTTTTTAATGCAAGAATCACAGCAATTGGTTGCATTACCAAAGAATAATGAGATAATATGTATATATAAAAGACATTGAAATAATTTTTTAATTGATAAGTCAATACTTTATTGACCTTTCTTTTGTCTTCAAATTTGCTTCTACACAACATGGCATGCTATCTACAAGATTGAGAATGACTTTTTGATTGATTTCTCCTTACTTTTCTTCTACTCTTTTCTATAATTCTAACATTTTAGATAGTTAACTTGATTGAGAACTCAAATGACGTTTGAGATGCTCCTATAAGAATTCTATCAAGTTGAAGTCCAAAAAATGTGATGGCTATTATAGCACTTGTAAGTTAAGTTCTTCAAAGCATTTCTTTGTCTTGCTAAAAAATCACATCACTAACACTTAGGTTATAATAATCTAAGATCTCCAAGAGCTCTTTATCTAAAATCTTATAGTACAAGTTTGCATCTATATTTTCTTCAATCTTGGTGAAACAACCTATGCCTTGGGCAGTCATGTAGTTCCAAATCATAAGCAAACCACCACCATGCTTGATGGCTATTTGACAAGTATGATTAAATAATGCTTTATCTTTTTACCAAACTTGCCCATTCAACCCTAACTAATTTTTTTTGGTCTCATTAGACCACACAACTTCTCACTAATCTTCAATAATTCAATGCTTGTATTGATTGGCAAAGTCTAAATGTGCTTGATGGTAATAATATATTAGCAATGGCTTCTTGGTCTTTGGCATTACTTGCAATCCATTTGCTTTGAGGATATTGTGTATCCTATCGGCACATACAATTACGTTGGCATCACAAGCAAGGCTTGCAAAAGCTTCAATCATAGTATCTACCTTACTTGTTGTGATATTGGATAGGACTTTTCACTAGTCGATATTAGACAAAATTTATAGTCGACATGCTTTAACAATAAAATATCATGAGATAAATAAATAAAATATTTTAAATTAATAAATCTTAAAAAATCCTAACAAATTATAATCAAATCCAATCAAAGTCTAATAAAATCTTAAGTATTAAATAATAACTATAATAATTATAAAAATTTATTTTATCATAAATTTGCTTTAAATTTTTCATACCTTATAATTTTCTAATTAACAATAAGTACAAAAAATTGGAAAAGAATATAACTTATAATTTTAGAAAAAAAAACCAAAAAAAAACCTAGATATTTGGTGATTTTCTTCTCCAACTTTGGTGTTGAAGTCCTAGCCATAAGATTAATTTTTTGACCATTAATTTGTGCTCAAAATTTGGTATAAGTCTTGAAATTCAAGTTTGCTATTAGGCCACAAATTTGTAGTATAATCCAATAAACAAATCTTTAGAAATGAAAATTTCTTTACTAACTTTTAAAATACCAACTATTGATATTTTGATACACTTGAATTTTGATAACCTTTAATCTAACCAATAAAATAATCTAAAATTTATAAAAAAAATTTAATATAAGTATATTTATAAATCTATAAATAATCAACTATAAATCTATTATAAAGTTTATAATATTAATAAAAAGATAGATTTCAATTTATTGTTGAAAATAATGTTATTAAAACAAAAATCATGATTTTGATTAGTTTTTACAAAATTATTGCAAATCCAATTTACACACATTTAACACTCATAAAACTTGTCAAAGATATGAATCACAATAAAATTCTAAAGAAGTAATATATTCTTGTATCACTCAAAGAGGGAATATAGATAAATTAAAAATATATAAAAAATAGAATAGCTATTTTTAAATACAAAGAAACTAAAGAGTCTTGAAGTAAGACTAAAATACAAGAAAAGTATTAACAAGAGTGAAGAAGGTCTTATTCTTATCTCCATATATACTATCTACTAAAGAGCTATGTGACAACATCTTGTAGGCCATATGACACTTGTTCAACTTGAGATACACATGTCTAACTTATAAAACAAGTTTTTGATATCTGCACTATATAACCAACTTGTAATACAAGTGGCTAACATGTGCAATATGTGGCTAACTTGTTGATTAAGTTTTTAATCTATCAATTATTTTTAAACATATGTAATGTTTACAAAGCTTCTCAAGAGCTTTTCAACAAAATATTAATAGTTTAATCTATTTTTATTTATTTCTTTTTAATTCTATTTATTTGAATAAATATACTAATAAATATGAATATTTGTTATATTATCTTCTCTTTTAGATAACAAATTTTACAAGAAATTGTGCAATTGCTTTATAAATTGATAAAATCCAAGATCTATTAAATGGTATTAGTAACAAATTTTGATCTTTGTTCCATACAAAGGTAGTTGATAGGTCCCTTCAACTATTAATAATGTCTTATACTATGGTGGAAAGACCATCTAGTTATTTGATCATTATTGAGGCCTTCATAACTACCTTCAAACAACACATTTTGCATTCCATCAAATGTAATATCCACCTCCAATAATATCACTAAGTATTGAGAATTTCTTTTAAGATTGTGATACCAAAAATATTATATCTTGTTATCTATTTAAAAAAAAATATGTCTTTCTTAAAAATCTTCATTATGATTATAACATTGTCTAGATTAAAATAATCTATGTACTTTATCTAATAATTCTACAAATAATAACTCTTAAAATAAATCTATTAGTTGTTGTTTCATATTTACAAAGAAGTTCTATAAGTTGATTTTTAAACTTATTTTTCTTTGATTTATATCATTTTATTGTCAATATTTAATCTTTGGTTTTAATAGTTGTTATCAATAAAAAATAAAAATAAGTTTTGATATATTTATTAGATTCTTATATGGCTCCTATGTGCATTCACTAATATAATATTCGTGCCAACATATGAGATATTCCAATTTATTTTGATGCCACCTTGAATCCAAGACTTTTTGTACTTCAATATTTTGGTTGTTATCTATTTTAATAAAAGATGGTCGTAACTACTTTCTTCTTAATATATTAATTGTCATATAAGGCTCAATAAGAGATATATAAAATAAATGATGGATTTTCATTGATAGTGGTAATTACAATCAATATGCCATTGGATTAATTTGTTTTTGGATAATAATTGGACTAAGTTTTGATAATCCAATTTATGATAAGCTTAATTAATTACAACAAAGTAATCATACCTCATTACTAATTTTAAATGAAGGTTGTTCTTTTTTAAGGACATCCACATTAGCTTTTTGTCATTCTTGAGTTTTTCTTATCTGCATCTTCATTGTTGTGTAAAGTTCTTTTATTCTACTTGCCAAATCTTTTGCTATAGGATTTTCAACTTTTAAAAAATCAAAAGTATCAAATTATGGATGATAACTATAATTGATAAAAAAAAATAAAAAATTGTTAAATAAAAGAATGTATCATATTATTATATAAAATTTTTACTAATAGCAAGACAATTATTCAATTATCTTCATAATAATTGATGGTACATTACAAATATTGCTATAATATTTAATTCATGTATTCTATTTGTCTATCAATTTGAGGATGAAAAGTTGAAGATAACTTAATATCAACTTTTAATATGTTAGAGAATGTCTTTTAAAAATTTGATATAAATTGAGGCCCACAATTAAATATAATATTACTTGAAAGTCTATAATATTAATAAATATTATCTAAGAAGAATTTAGTTGTTTCTTCATTGATAATTATTCTTATATATAGTACAAAATATGCCATTTTGATAAAACAATGTGCCATAACAAAAAATATAATTATAAGAATTTAAAATTAGAAGATCCATAATGAAGTCTATCAAAACAAATGACCAAGACTACTTTGAAATAGGTAGAGATAGAAGAAGTCTATAGGATTGATGACGTAGAATCTTTGCTTTAGAACAAGTATTATATGATTAAATAAATTTTTTTACTTTTTTTTATATTTGAAGCCATCAAAAATTCTTTAAAATAAATTCTAAAGTTTTATTATATCCAAAATAGCCTGCTACTATATAATCATGTTGTACTTATAATACACATAGCGATATTTGATCTTTAGATATATATATATATATATATATATATATATATATATATATATATATATATCATAAAAAAAATTATCTTTGAAATCAAATTTGTCAAATTTCAAATATCAAGAGCAAGAGGATTTATCAAACTTTAAGTATAAAAAATAAGAGGATTTATCAATATATTTGAATAAATTTCATTAAAAAAAAATAGTCTCAACTAAAATTATTGATTTAATGGCTCAAAGGTATAATTGCTCTGGTTTCAAAATGATAATTATTATTGACTATATGCTACATCTCTTTTTTTTAATATAAGATAAGAACATCTACATAAGACATTTGATAAGCCTTGTTGTTTTTTAAAGCAATATATAATATTAAATATAAATAGTGACAAAAAAATATTTGAATAGACTAAGCAATAATTTAAGATACGTGTTGTTATAAAACATTCAAGATTCTTATGATTGGTATAAATTGTGATGGAATGAAAAGCATCTTTTAAAAAGTGATATTATTTTTAGAATAAATCTATAATAATAAAAAAATTATTATTATAAATCTTATAATTAATCTTTGCTATTAAAAATTTTCTTGAATAAAAAGCAATAGGATAGAGTCTATCATCTACATCTATTTGTAATAGAATTATGCCTAATATAAAGTATGATGCATATATTTCTATAAAAAAATGGCTTTAAAAAATTTAAACAATATAAAATAGGAGCTAGGCTAAAGATTATTTTTGAACCTTGAAATGCTAATTTTGCATCTTTACTTCATTTTAATTTATCTTTGGAAGTTAATCATGTAAGCAAAGTAATAACTTAAGAGAATTTCTTGATGAATATTTAATAATAATTTATAAATCTCAAAAAGCATTAAAAATCATATATAATTTTTGGAGTTTTTTAATCTATAATAGTTTATATCTTCTTAGCATCCATTTACAAACTATCATTTGAAATAATATATTCCAAAAATTTTACTTGTATTGTATGAAATATATTATTTTTTATCTTGACATATAACTTTTTATTTTTAAATTTTTATAGTACAAAGAAAATATGTTGTTTATTTTTTTCTATATTTTTAGAATAGATAAGAATATCTTTCAAATAATATATAAAAAAATTATCTAGATATTCACAAAATACATCATTTATCAAATGTTGGAAAGTAGTTGGAGCATTTATAAGTCCAAAAGGCATGACATTGTATTCAAAATGGCCATATTTAGTCTAAAATATAACTTTTTATTTATTTTCTTCTTTAATATATACCAAATTATAGGTTTCTTATAGGTCTATCTTAATATAGATCTTGACTTTATTTAATTGATTAAAAAATATTGATATTAATTATAAAAGATAATAATTTTTAATAGTCAGTTTATTGAGTCTACAAAAAATCTATACATATTTGCAAGGATCCATCTTTTTCCTTCACAAAGAAGATTGATACATCTATAAGAGATTTTGAATGTCAAATAAAATTCTTTGTAAGATTTTTATTAATATATTCCTTCAAACTAGCAAGTTTATCCTACAACAAGTTATAAATTAGTCCAAATGGTAGTTTAGCTTCTTCTTAAAGATCAATTGCATAATCATAAGGTTGGTATTTCGGCAATATATCAATATTCTTCTTTTCAAAGATATCTTAATATTTTTTATATTACTTTAAGATTCTATTTGAATCTTTATTAGAATTAAAACTTGGTACTATAAAAATGGCAAATGGATATCTATCTTTTGCAACTTGTATAAATGCCTTAGCTACCACAAATAAAGATCAAAATGGTTTGTTAGTATTTAGACTAGATCTTGAAGTGACTTTTTATAATTTTCAATCAATATCAAGATTATATAATTCAAACTAAAAAAGATCAAGTACCATTCAATTTGAGGGACATTGAATGATGAAAATAATGTTAGATATTTAATCTTTTAATGCCACTTTTAATGATTTGATATCTTCTATAACATTTCCAAATGCAAGTGGTTGTCCATCAATGATTTCTATTGGAGCTAGCTGATTTTCTTTAAGAGTGTCAATTTTTGTTGCAATATAAAGTTTTTATTTATATAATATATTGAAGCTTTGGTATCTAAAAGTACTTGAGTTGAAAATTTATGATTTGAAGTTGTAATAAATATAGAAAGTTTAAAACAAGGTGTAAGATTTAGTGGTAGTATAAGACCTATATTTGATGGTTGTGGTTTAGAATTGTCTAATTGCAAAGTCCCTATTGCAACTAGACGTCTTCATTTGTTGACTTTTTTATATTTGAATTTATTCTCCTTGCCTTGAATCATGTTGATTTGATGCAACAATCTTATATCTTATGACTTGCTTTTTTATAGTATAAACAAAAGTTTTTACAACAATATTATTTTTTTTTCTAAGTATAAGCCACTTGAATTGGATTATATCAATCTATATAGATTTTGGCTTTAATAAATAGATTTTTAAGAACTTGGGAGTGGTTATGACTTTATTTATTTATTTTTAATCAAATCTTTGTTCTTAGCACCTTTCAAAGAATCAATTGTCATATACAATGGCTTGAACAATAAATTATTTTAATGAATTTGTTTTTGATATTATTAATAATAGATCTTTGATATTATCTTTTAAGCCATATCAAAATTAACTAATAAAGACTTTATCATTCCAATTTATGTTGCAAGCAAGTTATTAGAATTTGAGAGTATAAATGGTAGTTAAATATGATCCTTGTTGTAAAGATTGGAGTTTTATTTTTGCTACCATTTTTCAATTGTTTTGTCAAATATGGCTATAAATAATTCCAAGAATGAATTTAGATTATATGGGAGTTATGAATCTTTTTCCATCAAAGGTGCAAATTAAAAAAAAATGACTCTTAGATAAGAATGTGCTTATAAATCCAACTTGAATAATTCTATTATAATATTGAGAAGGATATAATCTTAGAAAGAACTTGACTTATTATAAAAATCTTCAAAATTTTGATCATGTTCCATCAAACTTTTCCAACATACTAATCTTTGACTCCTTTTTACTTGTAGTAGCAAGACTTTTTAGATTCACTTATGAGGTACTTCTATAATTGACATTGCCAATGAGTGAGATTTTTGCCTACAGAGTATTAAGAAGTTTGTAAAGATTTGCAATAGTTGTAAATTGATTCTTACTTCTATCTAATGTAGCATCCATAATTGGTTTTTTTTTCCATCTTTGTAATAGATAACAATAACAAATCTACAAATTAAATTAAAAAAGAGTAATTTGTAACTTCTAATATCAAATAAAAATTTCTATAAAGAGAGATAGTTTATTCTCTTTAAAAAAAGAATCAATATTAGAAAACAAAAAAAATATTAATTTAAAGATGGATAATTTGTAACTTTTAAAAATATAATAATATATTTTAAAAAATAGATTAATTCACTCACATCTTTGACAAAATAAGTATAATAAGTTAGTACTCTTATTAAACTTTCAAGGACATAAATCATAACAAAACTTTGAAGAAATAATACACTCTTGTATCACTCAAAGAAGGAATGTAGATAAATTAAAGATAGATATAAGATAGAAACTACAATAATTAATTCCAAATACAAAAAAATTAGAAAATCTTGAAGTAAGACTAGAACAAAAAAAGATACTGACAAGAGTTAAAAAAACCTCATTCTTGCCTCCATATATATTATCTATTAAAAAACTACATAAGAATATTTTATAGAACATATAATACTTGTCCAACTTGAAATACACGTGTCTAACTTATAGGACAAGTTTTTGACATGTGCACCACATAATCAGTTTATAATATAAGTGACTAATATATGCAACATGTAGCCAACTTTTTAGCCAAGTTTTCAACCTACCAATTATTTATAAACATATTATCAAGGACATAAATCATAAAAGAGTAAAATATCAATACACTCTTATGTCACTCAAAAGAATAGAAAATTACTCAAAGATGAAATAATATTAAAATTAAAATGGCTATTGCCAAAGGCAAGAAAACTAGAGACTCTTAAAATAAGACTAAGAACAAAAAATGTGTTGATAAGAGTGGAGAAGGCTTCACTCTTGTCTCTATATATATTATCTACCTAAGAGCTATGTGGCGATATTCTATAAGACCTCCAACATGTGTCCAATTTACAAGACACATGTCAAACTTGCAAGACAAGTTTCTTATATGTGTGCCATGTATTTAGCTTATTTTACAAGCTATCAATATGTATAATATGTAGCTAACTTGTTGGCCAAGTTTCTAACCTACCAATCACCTAAAGACATGTATAAAGATAAAATTGCATCTATGAAGCTTCTAAAAAGCTTCTCTATAAGATATTAATAAATTTATCTATTTTTATCTATTTTTATCTATTTATATTATCTAAATAATTATTAAAATGAATCTTATGTCCATGACATTATTCTCCCTTCTAGAGACAAGTTCCAAGGAAGAGCGGTGATTATATATTAAGAAAGTCCAAGATATTTTGAGTTATATTTGTCACAAATTTTGATCTTTGTTTCCTTTGAAGGTATTTAATAAGTCCTTTCAACTATCAATAATGTCTTATACTAGGATGAAAAGATCACCATGATATTTGATCATTGTTAAAGCTTTCATAACTTCCATCAAAGAAAATATTTGGAACACCATGAAGAATAGTTCCTACTTCTAAAAGTATCACCAAACAACAAGAGTTTCTTCCAAAGTCATGATATCAAACATATTGTATTTAGCCATCAATTTGAAGAAGAATATATCATTCTAGATTTGAAGTGGCACCAAAATAGTTTAGAATATCTTGTACATTGGCACAGATATGATATTAATAAATACACATGGATGCCATCCAAGAATCTAGCAAATACATCAATTAAATTCAATGCATTTTATCAATGACATCTATCAAAACCAAGATGAAGAGATAAAAAAATCTTTGCTATAAATCAAAGAATGTTCAATGAAGATTTTATTTTGTTTTATATTATAATTTGTTATTTCTTTAGATTTTAATGCTAAAAAGATGGAGAATTAATAACTAGCAAATTTAACTTAAGAACTATCATTTGCTGAATTATGAAATGAAACATTACGGCTATTACAATCTTTAAGATGATAGAATAGAGATCTACATTGATATAGACATATTCTTATCATATCCTTATAATAGATATCTATATTAATCTTTTGCTATTCTTAAATTTCTTTTAATTGTATCTTTGTTATTACATATAATTTTGATAATTAATTTGTTAAGTCTTCCGCCATAGGATTGCTATCTTTTGAAAAGTCAAAAGTATCCAATTATAAATAATAATTATAATTGGCAAAAAAAAATGTTTATTGAGTAGAAGAATGTACCAAATTATTATAAGCAAACTCTGCCAATGGCAAAAAAGTTGTTTAATCATCTTGATGATAATTAATGGTACACCTCAAATACTACTTCAAAATTTGATTTATCTATTATTTTTGTCTATCAATTTGAGGATAGGAGGCTAAATATAGTTTTATGTCCACCTTCAATATCTTAAAAAGAATTTTTCAAATTTTTAATATAAATTACATCATTCTATTTGATATAATATCCATTGACAATCATAATAACAATAGTTGTTGTCAAAGAAGAGTTTAGCTATTTTTTTACCTGTGATAGATTTTGTATATGATACAAAACATGCCATCTTTATGAAATAATCTATAATTATAAATATAGAATCATATGAGCTTGAAATTGGTAGATCTATACTAAAATCCATAAAGGTAGAAGACTACGATTGTTTTGATATAGATAATGGTTGGAGAAGTCTATAAAGTCAATGGCAAGGAGTTTTGATCTTGAACAAACATCATATGATTGCACAAATTTTGTAACTACCTTTCACATTTGAA
Source organism: Physcomitrellopsis africana (assembly GCA_036785485.1). Classification (NCBI taxonomy): domain Eukaryota; kingdom Viridiplantae; phylum Streptophyta; class Bryopsida; order Funariales; family Funariaceae; genus Physcomitrellopsis; species Physcomitrellopsis africana. The sequence goes on along the minus strand of JAWRVF010001609.1, from coordinate 23,982 downwards.
GCCATCAAAAATCTCTTGATATTAATTCCAAAATCTTGTTGTATCTAAAATGACCTACTACAGGAAAGTTGTGATGAGCTTCAAGAGCACATAGTCATGTTTTTTTTTTTGGAACATATAAGCATTCTTTGAAATAGATTATATTATTTTTGAATTTAAACTTGAAATTATTATTAAGCTTAAATGAATTATCATGAATATCATAAACAAAAGGATATAAAGACATACTTGATTAGACTTATTTAAGAAAAGTTGAATCAACAGCCAATGTTGATTTTATTGTTCAAAGATGAAATTATTTTGGCTTCAATAAGATCATCTTTTATTAATCAAAAGCTGTATTTTTTTCTTTTGGTATAAGATAAGAATGTCTAAAAATAATAATAGACAAACCTTATTATTTTTTTAGCTAATAAATGATAATAAATTCAAATCTTGACAAACACATGTTCCAACAAGCTTGGCAATGATTCAAAACACGTGTTAATATAAAATACTTGAGATTCTTATAATTTATATATACAATGATTAGATTAAAAATACCTTCTAGATAGTAACAAAGTTCTTAAAAAGAATCCACAATTGCAAGAAGTTCTTTATTGTAGATCTAATAATTAATCTTAATTGTTAATTTTTTTTTTGAATCAAAAGCTATTGGATGAAGTTTATCAAATATTCCCATTTATAAGAATATTACATCCAAGGCAAAATCTAATGCATGTATTTCTATAAAAAATGCTTTAGAAATATCGACGTAATACAAAATTGGTACAAAAGTAAAAGCTATCTTCAAAACTTCAAATGATGCTTTTACCTCTTTACTCTATTGTGAGGATAAAATTCACTCCTCAACCCAAGTTATAAGGTGGCTTCAATTAAGAGTTGCTTATAACTTATGGTGTGAAGTATAAGGAGCAATAAACAACAATGAAGGAGAAGAACAACACAAAACAAGTAAAATATGTGCAATTAAGTAATTGCACACTATAAAACTAGTCATAGTCTGTTCACTAGATTTTCACCTAGTAAAAAGTAAAAGTAAAAAATAAAAATTATATTTTCAAGTAGGTAATTTTTTTATCTTTCCAATGATATATAAAACATGTAAATCTAAGTTACTATGAATAAGTTATGATAATTTAAAGTTAGAAGGTAAACAATGGAAAAAATTAAGTAGAAATTTTTATCTCAAAGGTAATTTGTTACAAGATCATGGGTTCGAACATCACCAAGGCTCACAAGTAGTGTATATGGGTGTTCTAGAGGGGCCACGAGGCCTTAGTCTTATCCTCCTACCTACATCCAAGGTGCCACAATCCATATGGGACTTGTGCACCTCCCTTCCTACAAGGACGACACTAGCTGCTGGTCCTCCTATTTTATACTAGTAGAACTAATAATTTTGCATTTTTGACTTCACTATGGTGTTTAAAAACACCCTATTAGTCTAGGAACCTTGTATGGGCTTCAAATCTTGCTCCATTTCTTCATAATGGCTCCCAAGGTGGAAAAACTTATTTTTACCAAAGTCTTCAAAATTGCTCTAAATATTCTTAATAAATTCTAAATAAATTCTAAATAAAATTTAAAAGTCTCTATAATATTTCTAAGATGAAAATATCAATTTAAGACTATTTTATTCTACCTTGGAAATTTTTTATAATAATAAAACCAATAAAAATCAACTCAAAATCCTATTTTCTATAAAAATAATTAAAAAGACAAGAGATTTCTTCCTCATGCTTCTTCTACCTACTAAATAACATTTATAGGTTTTTAATAAGTAATACATGTAATTAGAAGGCCAATATAGACATTGGTCTTAATAACTAACTCTTAATACTTAATAATAAGTAAAAATACTAAACCAACTAAAATAATTGCCTCCAAGACTTACTAAGATTCCATTTTTGTAACTTTTCTTCTAGTAAGACTTTTATAAACACTTCTAAATTCTAATAAATACTCAAATAATCAAAAAGACTCTCTAACCATCGTATTTATATAATTAAATGACTTAAGACTATATTTTAAACCAATCCACCAATTAAGATCCATTGGTGGAACTCACATCTACTTAAGTTTTTTTTTTTTAATAAGTTAAGTATGTTATAACTTAAAAAAAAATTCTTGATAAAGATTCAATAGTAATTGATAAATTTCAAAAAATATTCCATATTTTTTATTGTTCTTGAAATTCTTTAATTTATAATTATTTAAACTTTCTTAAGATCTATCATTAAATTGTCATTTGAAATGATGAATTCTAAAAAGTCAATTTAAATAGTATAAAATACACATTTTTTTTATCTTGGCATACAATCTTGCATCTCTAAGTTTTTGTAACATACAATAAACATGAAGTTCATATTCTTTTGTATTCTTAGAATAGACCAAAATATTATCTAAATAGCAAACAACAAAATCATCAAGAAACTCATAAAAAATATCATTTATAAGATGTTGAAAAGTAGCTAGTGTATTTATAAGTCCAAAAGGCATAATATTATATTTGAAATGCTCATATCTATTTCAAAATGTAATCTTCTATTCATCACTTTTTTTTGATGCAAATCGAGTTATATGCTCCTTATAGATCTATTTTTAAGTAGATCTTTATTTGATTGAATTGATTAAAAAATCTTAAAATTAAAGGTAAAAAAATACCTATTCTTGATAGTAATCTTATTTACATGTACATCTGTAATGATTCCTCTTTTTTCTTCACAAATAAGATAAAATCTCTTGTTAAAGACTTTGAATGGCATATAAAGTTCTCAACCAAGTTTTTGTCAATATATTCTTTCAATGCAGCCAACCCGTTCTATGATAAATTATAAATTGGTCCAAATGGTAGTTGAACTCCCTCTTAAACATTGATTGAACAATCATAAGATTGATGCTCTAAAAGAATATCTGCATTCTTTTTTTCAAAAACGTCTTGAAAATTTTAATATTGGTTAGGAATATCACTTGTAGTCTTTTCAACATCCAAAATGGATGTGATATATATAACAAAAGATGATCCTTCTTTTGTTGCATGTATAAAAGCTTTTGCATCTATCAATAAGGATTTAGATGTATTAGAATTATATATATCTACTTGACTAATGGATTTCTAGATTAAACTACGAGAAAAGTCAAAGTTATAAGAAGTCTAATTTATTTGAAGATTATACTTTTTTAACCATGATAATCCTAAAATAATTAAATTAAAAAGAAATCTAATTATATTAAATATTATTATGCTATTATGTCCTTTAGTTGCTACATCTAAAAGAATAGTCTCATAGGTAATATTTCCAAAAAAATAACAAATGACCTTCTATGGCTTTTACATGAATAAATTTAGTTTTTTTGACTAAAGATATTTCTTATTTTTTGACAAAGTCTTTATCTATGAAACAAATTGAGGTTCTTGAATCTAATAAAGTAAAGACTTTATAATTCCTAAGTCTTAAAGATACATCTATTGCAAAGCAAGGCAAGAAATTTGAGAACAAAATAGGATCTTTATTAGGTATTGCATATAATTCCAATTGCATGGTGTCGTATGATGTGGCCTTTTATTTGGGAATACATTGGGTACCTAGCTGTAGAGAGTTTACTTGAAATTTGATGGAAAAAATCCAACAAGTGATTTGTCCTCAATAAAAGGGACAAATAATACAACAATCTCATAAAAGAGAAGTTATGTATATAAACCCTCTTATATTTAAATACGTTTATACAAAAAGGGTTCAAATTTCCACAAAAAAACCCTTCAAAATTTTATTCATCCACAAGGACTTATTTCATATTGAACTTTAGAATCCAATAACTCTTGATCTAACTATTCAATTTCTATAAAATTTACTTCAAAGTGTAGAAAATCCTCTTAAGTTTCACTACAAGAAAGAATCAACAATAAATTCATTTTTGATCGTCCAATATCTCAAAATCCCTAGCAGGTGCTTAAAACCCTAGCTCAGAGACACCTGAGCACTATTTTCCTTACATCTCACAAATCCAAAATTCTAATGCCACAAAATTTTTGCACATAATCTTGTGTCATAAACATAAACACTCTTAAAAAATTTGAGCCAAAAATCTTTCAAATTATTTAAGATATAGCTCAAAATGTAACCACTATAAAAGCAGGTCACTTACTGCCCTTAAGTTTGTAAGCACTGACTTCAATTCCCAATATCTCTCTCATTCTAGCTTTAATTTTAACAAGCCATATGTAAAAAGTATAGCTGTGAAAGTGCTCGCTTCAACCCCAATTGCCGATCCTTGATTGTTCTCTATATGTGCAACTTATACCCAAAAGAGTGACAGTAGGTCTAAAATTGACACCCTAACTTTGAGCGCCTACAACTTCATAAAAAATGCAAATTACACAAAATTTGCACCTAAATCAGATCCAAAAATCTAAACCTTATGATCTTAGCTTTTGATGTTCGACTTCTCTTGAAAAATAAACCCTAATTCCTAATAAACCTTCGAATAGCCTCCTTAAAGCCCATTGGGCATGATTTTTGGCCAATTAGAACAGAGATTTCTATCATCCACCTCTTTTCATCTATATAGATGGCCAAATTACCCTTTTTATACTAAAAACCTCTTTTTAATCCTTCTTCTTATAAGATTTACGTACTTTGTACTTTAAGCATTAAATAAAATAAATAAACTAAGATTTTAAGGATCACCAATATCTAACAAAGATGACTTAAGATATATATAAGTTATTGTCAATATAAATTAAGCTCAAAATCACTATCAAAAAAAAAAAAAAAAAAGATTTTATAAACCTCATTAATAGGCCTATTAAATAGATTCCTTCTAAATTAATAATCTAATCACATTTTTGTAACCAATAAAATCCATTGTTATAGCTTTCATTTAACTGCATAATAAATTAAATATTAAATATATATGTACAATTTTTTTACATAATAGCCAAATCACAACATGACAGTGGTCTCTATTGTAACTAGAGAAATTTATTTTTTAATATATTATCTTTTTTAGCAACCATACTCTTCGTTTTATAGCTATATTGCTTCTTTAGATAATATTGAGCAGTGTGCTTGGATTCCCCACAATATCAATACAAATCCTTTTGATGGCATTGAATCTTTTCTTACTTGGTGAAGAATTTAAAATATTTTATATCAATTTGCATTGGTTTTGACTTAGTCAAATAAATTTTTGAAAATTTAGAAATTGCTATTATTAATTGATTTGTTCTTCTCCAGTCAAATCTATATTCTTGATATCTTTTGAATAATTAATTATTGCACGCAATAGCTTGAACTATAAATTTTTCTAAAAAATCCACTTTTGGCATTATTAGTAATAAATCTTTGATATTATCCTTCAATCCATAATAAAATTGATTGATAAGGGCTTTATTGTTCCACTCCACATTGCAAATAAGGTTTTGGAATTCTATAGTATATATTGTGGGTGACTATGATCTTTATCATAAAGATAAGAGCTTGATCTTTGCTATCCTCTTTCAATCACTTTCTCTAAATGTGGTTGTAAATACTTCAAAGAATAAATTTAAATCATAAAAAAATTATGAATTTTTTTCCATCAAAGATGCAAATCAAGAAAGAGTACTTCCAAATAGAAGTGCGTCTATAAATCTAACTTAAGTAAATCCATTAGAGGATTAGAAAGGATGCAACCTTAGACATAACTTGGCTTATTGCAAAAATCTTCAAAATTTTGATCTTGTTCTATCAAACTTCTCTAGTATACTAATCTTTGCGTCCTTTACAGTTGTAGAAGCAAGACTTCCTAGATTTAATTGTAAGGCCAATTTACTTGCTTCCTTCAACTATACAATATTTTGGCATAGGCTTTGAACTTCTTCTATAGACATAAGAATAGTGCTTCTATAATTGGCATTAATAATTTGTGAAATTTTCACCCTAAGAATGTTGATAAGCTCTTAAAGATTTACAATAGTTGTAAATTTATTCTCACTTTTGCTAAGTTTAATATCCATAATCTTTCTTTCCACCTTAGACAACTTAATAACTCTATAATTCAAATTAGAAGAGGATAATTTGCAACCTCTAATATCAAATAAAAATTTCTACAAGAAGAATGATCTACTCTCTTTTAGGAAAAAAACCAAGATGAAAAAGCAAAGAATGTTAATTTAAAGGTAGATAATCTACAACCTTCAAATACAATAATAGAAGTGGAATGATCCACTCACTTCTTAAACACAAAACAAGAATAATAAATCTATATTCTTATCAAAGTGTCAAAGATATAAATTATAAAGGAACAAAATATCAATACACTCTTAAGTCATTCAAATGAATAGAAAATCATTTAAAGATGGAATAATATTAAAGTTAGAATAGCAATTGCCAAAGAGAAGAAGACTAAAGACTCTTGAAATAAGACTAAGAATAAGAAATACGTTGATAAGAATGAAGAAGGCTTCACTCTTGTCTTTAGATATACAATCTATTTAAGAGCTACATGGCGACATTCTATAGGACCTCTAATATGTGTCCAATTTGTAAGACATGTATCAAACTTGCAAGACAAGTTTTTTACATGTGTACCACGTATTTAGCTTATTCTTCAAGCTATCAACATGTGCGATATGTGATTAACCTACTAAGCATCTAAAAATATGCATAAAGATAAAATCACATCTATAAAACTTTTAGAAAGCTTCTTTATAAGATATTAATAAATTAACCTATTTTTATACTCTTCTATCTATCTATATTATTTAGATAATTATTAGAATAAATCTTATATCTATGATACACATATGAAGTTACAAAGCTTCTAAAGAACTTTTCAATAAAATATCAATAATTTAATTTATTTTTATTTCTTTCTTTTTAATTCTATTTATCCAAGTAAATATACTAGTGAAAATAGATATCTATTATAAAACCCTCATAATTTTTTTTTTATTATTATTATTTTTTTGTAATTCTATTTTTCAATCAACAAAAGAATTCCACTTTTTTTAATAAAATGACAAATTTTATGCTTTAAGGTCTGATTACAATCTTATTTTACAAAAGATCTTGTTTATATACTAATCTAATAATTTTTTGATAATATTATACTAAAAACTACTATTAACTTTTATTTGAAGATATTAACGAAGAAACAAATTCTACAAAATTTCATATGCAATTTGTGGAATGAAGATTGTAAGTTCCACCAATACATCTTAATTAATAGATTTATTAAAAGAAAGTTTTTAAATTATTTAAATATAAAAATATTAAGATCTAAAAGTCTATTTGATCAGATAAGTATTTATTAGGATTCAGAAGGTCTTATAAGTTATAAGAATCTTGTTGGAGAAAAAATCATAAAAATAGAATCTTAATAAGTCTTTAAAATAAATATCTTAGCTGATTTAGTATATTTCTTTTAATTATGATAATCAATATTTAATTATTAAAATATATGTTTAAATTGGTCTTCTATTTATATATATTATTTAATAGAAATTTATTAATATTAATTAATAGGTAGAAAAAACATAAAAAAAACCTTATGGCTCTTTAGTGATTTATGTAAAAAATAAGTTTTTTGGTTGATTTAAATTTTATATCAAATTATTATAAAAAAATCACCAAAATAAGATATAATAGTATTAATTTGATATTAATATTATAAATATATTTAAAAACTTTTTTATTTTTATTTAGAATTTTTTAAAAAAAATTTAGAGCATATTTTTAAGACTTTGATAAAAATGATTTTATCACTTTGGGAGGCCATTATGAAAAATTGGAATAAGATTTGAAAGTCCCTTAAGGTTCCCAAGCTAATTAGATGTTTTTAAACACCATGGTGAAGTCAAAATTATAAAAAAAATATTTTATTAATAGATATTATAGTAACTAACAACTAGAATAGTAATTGTAGGAAGGGAGGTGTTGTCATTGACATAAGATTTACTCCAGTAAATTATCTAAGTAATATAGACCAATAGAAGTAGGTAAAATAAGTTGATTTGATAATATCTGATAGAAGAGCTTCCTAGAAGCTTCATAGATGTAAAATCACCTTTATACATGTTTATAGGTGATTGATAGGTTAAAAACTTGAACAACAAGCTAGCCACATGGCACACATGTTGGTAGCTTGCGGAACAAGCCAAGTACGTGGCGCACATGTGGGAAACTTGTCATGCAAGTTTGACACGTGTCTTACAAATGAGACATGTATATGAGGTTCTATAGAATACCGCCACATACTTCTTAATTAGATAGTATTTATAAAGACAAGAGTGAAGCCCTCTTCACTCTTGTCAACTCCTTTCTTGGTTCTAGTCCAATTTCAAGAGTCTTCATATTTCTAGTCTTTGGCAATAGCCATTCCAATTTTCTTTGAATATACATACTTTCTTATTCCTATTCTGTGATTTTTTTTTAATATAATTTCTATTAGATTATATATCTTTTTTTAGTTCATGTCCTTGACAGATTGACAAGAGTACACTTATAATATCATAGCTTTGTCTTATCTTGATTAAGAGTGGATTATCCCTTTCTCTCGATAAGACATAAGCATATTAGAAATTGCGGATTACTCTCTTTTAAACTGATATTTTTCCTAGTATTTTCTTTGTTCTCCCTTCTATTTATCTCGAGTGGTGTTAGATATTTTTTGAAGTGTTATCATGGCAGAGCTTACCAAAATGAAGAGTGCAATGGCGCAAATGCAAGAGCAAATGAGAGAATTGATGCTTGCAATGCATCAACTCACTGTACCTCTACAAGGAGCAACAAGGTTACTAAATAATGAAGTTATAGATATGGTTGGAGCTGCTTCAACATCTACACCAAGTCATATAATTCCTCCTATATTGGAACATTGTCCAAGCATCAGAGAACCAAAAATTGGTCTACTTAAGAAGTTTGATGGCACAAGATCCAAGTTTCGAGGATTCATCAACCAAGTCCAATTGGTGATTGAATTGCAACCGCAAAGTTTTCCAACTCCAGGATCGCAAGTCAAATTTATTGGTACACTATTTTTAGATTCTGCCTTATCTTGGTTTTCATCTTTTCTGGAATGACGTGATCCAATATTGGATAATTAAGAAGCTTTTTTAGCAAAATTTTGATCTATGTATGGAGAACACGATGCAACTCGTGTTGCAACCAACAAACTTCATATCCTACAACAAGGCAATCGATCAATAACATTATATGCTTTCCAATTTTGATAACTAGCAATCGATATCAAGTGGGACGATGCTGCACTCATTAGTCAGTTTCTCTACGGATTACAATATGAAGTGAAGAAATTGATGTTGAACTTATCCGATCCTCAAACATTGAGTCAAGCAATAGACTTTGTGGTGAAGTGTGATAATTGGCTTTTTGAATTTAGATCTGAAAGTTGTACAAGAGAACCTCAATGACATTATAATTCAGCGTTAGCGCCAATGTCTTCTCAACATCTACCTTCAGAAGTCGAGGACATACAAATTGATGCTATATGTTTTAAGTCGCTAACTAAACAAGAAAAGACTCAACGTCGTCAAGAAGGATTATGCTTGTATAGTGGAGAACCTAAACACACTGCTCAAAATTGTTCAAAGAAATGACGCAACCACAAGATGAGAAGTACGATTGTCAAAAAAGATAATATGTCGGAAAACAAGTTTGTCTAGCCACAATAACGACTGTGCGGTTGGGATCTTGTACAATTTCTAATGAAGGTCCTATCCTCTCCTCACAACCATCTCTTTGTTTTATAATAGATGTGTATTTAGGACCTAATAATTACAAAGCCTCTACTTTAATAGATTCGATAGCCTCGGCTTGCTTTTTAGATGAAAAATTTGCTAAAAATCATAGAACACAGATAGTACAAAAATCTAAATCCGTACATGTAGAAGTCATAGATGGTCGTCCTTTATCTTTTGGAGATGTTACTCATAAAACACTTCCTCTAGATGTAGTAATAAATGGCCATAATAGTTGCGTAATTTTCAACATAATTAGATCTCCCTCTATTCTAGTTATTCTAAATCTATCATGGTTAGAAAAACACAACCCTCGAATAGATTGGATTTCTCATACTCTGAACTTTTTTAAAAGTATAGCTAACAATATAGTTAATCAAGTAAGAAATCATAAGTCTAGTAGAATTAAACCTGCGTTTGTAGGTGCAAGAGCTTTCTTGCATGCTGCAAAAGAAAGATCACTTTTTGTCATTTATACTACACCTATTTCCAATGATGGAAAGACTTCAAGTAGCATTCCAAGTCAGTATCAAGATTATCAAGACGTATTTAAGAAAAAAAATGTAAATATTCTTCTGGAGCATCATTTATATGATTGTTCAATCGACCTTAAAGAAGGAACTCAGCCACCATTTGGACCAATCTACAGCTTATCACAAGATAAATTGGTTGAATTCAAGGCGTATATTGACGAGAATTTGGCCAAGAATTTCATACACCATTTTAAATCTCCAACAGGAGCTCTAATTCTATTTGTGAAGAAAAAAGATGGATCATTACGGATGTGTGTTGACTATCGAGGACTCAACAAGATCACAATCAAGAATAGATATCCATTACCTCTGATATCAAGACTCCTTGATCAGTTGAATCAAGCTAAGATCTATACAAAAATAGATCTAAGAAGAGCATACAATCTAGTATGCATCAAAGAAGGAGATGAATGGAAAACTGCATTTCAAACCAGGTACGAATATTTTGAATGTAATGTCATGCCTTTTGGACTTACAAATGCACCAGCTGCTTTTCAACATCTCATGAATGATGTTTTTCATGAATTCCTAGACAATTTTGTCATCTGCTACTAAGACGACATTTTGATCCAATCTAAGAACGTAGAAGAACATGAAATACATGTTCGTCAAGTATTACAAAAACTTAGAGATGCAGGATTATACGCCAAGATGGAAAAGTGTGTATTTCACACTACTCAAGTTGATTACTTAGGATACATCATTTCAAATGATGGTCTCATAATGGATTCAAAGAAAGTTCAAACAATCATGAATTGGAAGATTCCAAAGACGGTAAGAGATATCCAATGCTTTTTGGGATTTACCAATTATTATTGAATTTTCATCAAAGACTTCTCTCGAGTTGCGGCTCCACTTACACGTTTGACTTGTAAAGACAAATTCCAATGGAATCAAGAAGCGGAAGCAGCATTTGAAGCTTTGAAGACATTGTTTGTTTCTGCACCAATCCTATATCATGTAGATTTTTCCAAGGCGTTTTTTATGAAAATAGATGCATCAGACTTTGTCTTAGATGCGATTTTGTCACAAATGGGAATAGATGACAAATTTCATCTAGTAGCTTTTCATTCAAGAAAATTCTCAGCAGCCGAGATCAATTATGAGATCCACGACAAAGAACTTTTTGTAATCGTGGATTCCTTTTAAGAATGGCATCATTATTTAAAAGGCGCTTTTAGTCCAATCACCGTGTATATGGATCACAAGAACCTCAAGTATTTCATGTCGACACGCGTATTAAATCGTCGTTAAGCTCGTTGGAGTATGTCTTTGTCAAGATTCGAGTTCATTATAACTTATCGGCCAAGAAAACAACAAGGTTTGTCCGATGTCCTTTCTAGATATTCTTATTTTGTACCAAAAGAAGGAGATGCAACATTTTGAGCAACAAAGAATGGTTCTCTTGAAACCAAAGCAGTTTCATCTTTGAGCAATAAAATCAACATTGACTGTTGATTCAACTTTTTTCAAGCAAATTCAGTCAAGTATGTCCTCAGACCTTCTTGTTCATGATATCAAGAATAATTCTTCTAAGTCGCATAGTTCTTCTAAATTCGAGTTCAAGAACAATCTACTATATTTCGAAGGATGTCTATATGTTCCAGAAGGAGAAGCATGTTTACGTGTTCTTCAAGCATGTCATGATTTTCCAGCGGCAGGACATTTTGGATACAACAAGACTTTGAAACTTATATCGAGAGATTTTTTGGTGGCCTCAATGTGGAAGGCAATCAAAGACTTTGTATAATCATATGATATCTGTTCAAGATCAAAGACTCCTCATCATCGATTTTTTAGGCTTCTTCAGCCATTACCTATTCGAGAACAACCATGGTCTTCTGTTTCTATGGATTTCATCACAGATCTTCCAAGTTCAAGATCTTATGATTCTATATTTGTGATAGTAGATCGGTTCACCAAGATGGAACATTTTGTGCCATGCACAAAATCTATCACAAATGAAGAAACAGCTAAGCTTTTCATTGATAATATCTATCGCTATCATGGATTACCTAAGGATATTATATTGGATGGGAGAACTCAATTTGTGTCAAGATTTTGGAGAACCCTTTTTAAGATCTTAAAAGTGGACATAAAGTTATCTTCAGCTTTTCATCCTCAAACTGATAGACAAACAAAGTGCATGAACCAAGTCTTGGAGCAATACTTAAGGTATACCATCAATTATCAACAAGATGATTGGATAGCTCTTTTACCATTAATAGAATTTACTTATAATAATATGATATATTCTTCTACGTAATAAACATCTTTCTTTGCCAATTATGGCTACCACCCATGACTTGATGCTTTTGACTTTTCAAAAGTTGATAATGCAGCAATAAAAGATTTGGCAAATCGTTTGTCAGAGCTACATGTAATAATGAAGGTGCAATTAAAAGAAGCTCAAAAACGACAAAAAACAAATGCAGATGCGTATTGCAAGGAACAACCACAATTCAACGTGGGGGACAAGGTATGGTTACTTTGTCACAATATCAAGACTACTTGTCCTTGTAATAAGTTGGACTATTGTAGGCTTCGACCTTTTCCTATTTTTGAACAAATCAATCTAGTTGCATATCGATTACACCTACCGGAGTCCATGAAGATCCATCCTATATTCCACGTGTCACTACTCAAGTCATACAAGACAATGAAGAAGACAAATGCCACCGCCTCCTGTAGAAGTGGACAACAATAAAGAATTCGAGGTTGAAGAGATTTTAGATTCAAGGCAGCACCAAAATCGATTGGAATACCTTGTGTATTGGCGCGGATATGATATTAGTGAACACACATGGGAGCCATCAAAGAATCTAACAAATGCATCAATAAAAGTTAATGCATTTCATCGATGACATCCATCAAAACCAAGATAAATACTCAAGAAAATCTTTACTATAAAGCAAGGTAGGTTTTATAGAGGTTTCATCCTACCTTGTATCATTGTTTGTCATTAGATTTGTTTGTGCTAAAGAGATAGAGGATCAACAACCAGCAAATTCAGCTCAAGAGCCATCATTTGCTAATTTACCGGACGAGACATTATGACTATCACAACCTTCAAGACGACGGAATAGAGATGAAGACCCTCAAGAATGACATGTCCTTCCTCAGATTGATGGCAAAATACAACGTGTTTGGTATCACAACCTTGGAAAAGACTCCCGATGTTTGGTGATACTTTTAGAGGTAGGAACTACTCCAGATGGTGTTCCTAATATTTTCTTTGAAGGAAGTTATGAAGGCCTCAACAATGATCAAATAATAGGGTGGTCCTCTTGCCCTGGTATGGAACATTATCAATGGCTGAAAGGACCTATCAACTACCTTCAAAGAGAATAAAGATCAAAATATGTGGCAAGCATAATTTGACATATTCTGGACTTCGTCAACATATAATCACCGCTCCTCGTGGAACTTGTCCCTAGAAGGGGAGAATAATGTCACGGACATAAGATTTATTCTAATAAATTATCTAAATAATATAGACCAATAGAAGTAGTTAAAATAAGTTGATTTGATAATATCTGATAGAAAAGCTTCCTAGAAGCTTTATAGACACAAAATCACCTTTATATATGTTTATAAGTGATTGATAGGTTATAAACTTGGTCAATAAGCTAGCCACATGGCACACATGTTGGTAGCTTGCGGAACAAGCCAAGTACGTGGCGCACATGTGGAAAACTTGTTATGCAAGTTTGACACGTGTCTTACAAATGAGACATGTGTATGAGGTCCTATAGAATATCGCCACATAGTTCTTAGTTAGATAGTATTTATAGAGGCAAGAGTGAAGCCCTCTTTGCTCTTGTCAATTCTTTTCTTGGTTCTAGTCCAGTTTTAAGAGTCTTCATGTTTCTAGTCTTTGGCAATAGCCATTCCAGTTTTCTTTGAATATACATACTTTCTTATTCCCATTTTGTTATTTTTCTTTGATACAATTTCCATTAGATTATATATCTTTTTTTAGTTCATTTCCTTGACAGGTGCATATGTTCTATATGTGTTATAGCACCTTGGATATAGGTAGGAAGATAAGACTAAGGTCTTGTGGCCCCTCTAGGATATCCTACAACACCACTTTTGAGCCTTAATGAAGCTTGAATTCTTGGCTTTTTAAACAAGTTATTCTTGAGATAAAATCCATTTATTTAACTTTCTTATTTATTAATTTTTATCTTTAAATCTTCATAATTTATTCATAGTAATTCAAAATCACATATTCTTTATGTTATTGAAAAGATAGAATAATTTTTTATATAAAAAATTATTTTTTATTTTTATTTTTTACTTTTTATTAAGTAAAAATCTAATGAGCAAAGTATGATGAATTAAGGAGTTTATATTTGTTTAATTGTCTTCTTTTTCTTATTTTGTCTTTTTTTTTTTTTTTTTTTTTTTTTTTTATTGTACTTCTCACTTTATACCATTAATTATAAGCAACTCTTAATTGAAGTCATTGTATAATTTGAATTGAGAGTGAATTTCATCCTCACAAAGGTATAATAGAAGTAAAAAGATAGCATAAGTTTAGAATACCTTCCTGTTATTCTTTGATATTTGATTGTAATCTCTCTTATATTTTTATAATTACAAATAGATTTTTTATCTTTAATAAAATATTTTTTATTATAAATAATTTTAAAATTTTAAATTACTTGCATATTAAAAAAATATTTTTCTATTCTTTATTTTAATAAAATGAATCAGTTATATATAAAAAAAATTAAAATTATTTTAATACTATATGTATGTGTATGTATATGTAATTAATAAAATAGAAATTGAATATATTTTTTATTTTTTATTTTTTAATAATAAATTTAAAAATTATATACATGTTTTATTATATTATGCATCATTTAAAATTTATAATAGTTAATTTGATGAATACAAGATTATGTATATTTTTCTAATTAAAAATATATTTAAAAAATATCCTTAAGTGATCTCTAATTATATATATATATATATATATATATTTTTTCAAATTTTAAGTATTTACATACCTATAGTTTTTATATGTGAGTATTAAAAACATGTTAATTAGTTGTTTATTTTAATTTATGTGAAATAGTATTTTAAATTTTAAATTTTAAAAGTATGTTCTTATAGCTTTTGCTAATAATTTGAAATCATTGACAGATTCATTAAATCAAAATATTACATTGTTACAGGACAAAATAATATTGTCTTATCATTCACTTTTACTCTAACATGATCTGTGCGTAATTATTCAAAATGATCTTTCCATGTTTTTTATGTGTCTTTTCCACAATTATTTACAAAATATCATCATAATACAAAAATTACCTTTCAAATGAAGCCATTAGCTTTGCAAAAAATTACATGTGCATGTAAAGAATTAAAAAACCAAAAAAATAAAAAAAATAAAAAATAAATAAACAAAAAACATGTTTGTCATAATACATTGATATACTGATTGTATAACTCATTTAAAATGTGTCTTTTTTTTCAAATTTGATGCTTAGGTCTATATTCCCACTTCTTCAACACACTACTTCTAATTTTTTTTATATATTTTTTAATATTGCTTATCCAAACTAAGCTTCTAATACAAAAAATGTGTATAAACCACAGCTGTCATTTGTAACATAAATTTCTATCTGTGAAATGATAATCTCTATTACCATTTCTTCACTCTTAAACAACAAAAGTTTTAATTTGAAAAGTTATGAAATTATGCTCAATTAACTGTATTGCCAATAAATGACAATGTTAAGTGATTCTTTAATGATAAATAATTAAGGATAGTAAACTTTGTTCAATGTTACATGTTAATGGACACTCATTTTTCAAAGCCCTGTTTTACTTCGAATTCATCTCCTATTTATCATTCAAGTTTATTAGAAAAACCAAAACAAAACAAAAATACAGAAAAATAACATTTTATTTTTTATTTCAATTTTATACAGTTAGATCCCTGTAGGTTAGTGTCATTATAAATTTTGAAAGTAAAAGATTTACTTTTGAGCCCTAATTTAGCCACCATTAATCCTTAGAAACAAACTCAATGTCTTGTTCCCCTATTGAATTTTTATTAATGGGTAGCCATCATCACTACTCAGCCAATGACAAGTTGGATGAATATTTCCAAATATTCATTTATTTTTCACCAATAAAGCCATAATTTCAAATGAGCTTGAATTAATATTTATTTTGGGTCTTTCTTCAACTTTTCACGGGCCTAATTTATTTTCTGTAATAGTACCATGGTGTACTATTCAAGCAAAATAATGTCACATTATAAAACTGCCTTTCATCTTTTTTATTTCATTACACTGCATGTCATTGCTGAAGATTTTAAAGAATGATAACAAAGTTAATAACAACAATAATAATCCAAATGCAAAATGAACTGTTAAACAAATTCATCATAACAAATAAAATTAAAAGTAACATGTTGAACACTGCAAATAGCTCCCTAAGACACATTATATTCATATATATATATATATATATATATATACACACACACATACATACAATGGAATTGTGCTTAAAAAGAGTCTATGGATTTTATTATTATTGTTATTATTATTTAGCAACAAATATTGTTTTTCATTTGATACAAATTTTTTATTTTGAAAATTTCTGCGTTTAATGGCTAATTTGAAAATGTTTATGAAGTTGTGTAAATTTATTTTGTTAAATAATACATTTATTTGCTCTATGTTCTTAGTAAAATTACATCTTTGTTTGCTATCCCTATTTTACTATTTAGAAAATGTACATTAAAACCTACTAATTCACACATCAAAAAAGAATATAAATTTATTTTAATTTTTCTTAAAATATTAATTAATTATTATTTTATATGATATAAATTATATATATATATATATATATATATATATATACTTAAAGTATAACTTTTTACTTTTAAATTTTGTGGTGTATTTATTAAAATAATATCTATAAATATATTACTAATAATCTATTTATAAAATAATTATATATATATATATATATATATGAGTAAAGTTAAATAATGATTTATTCTAGCACAATATCTTATTACAATTGTGATGGTAAAACTATAAAAAAATGTGATGATTATTTTTTGAATAGATCTAGTGAATTTAAAAAATATTGGAATTTTATCAAAATTTTGTAGTATTCTAATATTCAAAAAATATACTACAAATCACAACTATAAGACTTATATAGTTACAATATATGTTTCTTTTTTCTTGCATTTGTAATTATATGTATCTTCTTAAATTTATGGTTGTATATATATATATATATATATATATATAGAATTGTTAGATAGATATCCTCCTTTTATTACATAGACATATCCTTGTGCCATACTAATATTATACCATTGCTACAAGTTTTTCAACAAGTTGGACACTAATGAAGCTAAAAGGTATAAAAAAAATAACAAAAAAAATAACAATATAGAAATATTAGCAATACAAAAGCTAAAAAAAGCAAATAAATAAAGAAAAGTGTCCATATAGTGGTTCCGCTAGGAGGACACCCTCTTTTTATTGTTTGTTTTGTTTGCTTTGATTAGCTTCTATGTTACTAATGTTCATGTGTTGTAGATTATTGTTATTTTTTTGTTATTATTTTTATACCTTTCACCTTCATTAGTATTGAGTTTGTTAAAAAACTTATAGTAGTGGTGTAATATTAGTGTAGCACAAGGGTGTGTCCATACAATAAAAGAAGAAGTGTCTACCTAAAGGTTATCAAAAGTTATAGGATAAATTTACAATAAAAGATCCCATGAATAAAATTAATAATCTTTTTAAAATAGATAAAATAATTACATGAAATATTTTATAAATTTTTATTAAATTTAATCCTAAAATAAAATAAAACAAAATAAACCATAAGCCATTACACACAAATCTTTTATTATAAATTTAACTTAAAACTTTTTAATATAAACAAGAGTTTTATTGTCTACATGTGGGGATGCATGGCATAGGAGATGTCCACTTAGCAATTCTTTATATATTTTTATTTTATTTTATTTTATTTTTTATTTATTTTTTATGTTAATAAGAATATATATTTTATATTATTTTATTCCATTATTTTTATTATATTTTAATTTTTTTATTATATGTTACTAATATTAATATCTCCTTTTAATATATTTCTATAGAAGCAAAGAAAGAGCCTCCAATTCCAATCTCATATATCAAAATAGTAGTTCTTTGTTTATTTATATTCAAAAATTATGAAATAAAATTACATATATATATATTAAACTTATAAATAATAATTTAAAATTTTCTAATTTTGATCCAATTTTACACTATATTTAATTCAAAAAAATAAAATTTTATTAGCAAAAATTATGATGAATTAGCATTTGATTATTATTTGTATAAATTAGCTAAGTTAGAATTAATGAAGGACATTTAATTGCATGTTTAAGAAAATCACTTTTTTGAAGTACAAATTTCAACATTTTTAATAACAACTTAATACAAATTGTAAGCAAGAATTATTTAAATATTTTCCAAAGATTTATAATAGGTGTGGAGGTGAAAGATGCCCATTAGTTATAAGTACCACATATGTTTGTTTGTTTTATTGTTTTATTTTGTTTTGTTTTTGTGCCATTAGTCTTGGCTTGTTTTAAAAACTAAATAAGATTATGAAGAAAAGACCCAAAATTGCTAAAGATACACTACATATAGGAACTATTAATTAATGTCGGATTTACTGCTTCAAGTCTTTTGAGGGAACAAATTTGTTGTAAACCAGAGTTTAATTTAAAACCTGTAATATGCATCTTTATTCATGGCATAAATCATTCAAGAACCTACCAAAGAAGGGGATGGGATGGGATGGGATGGAGCATGTACCAAAACAAAAATAAATAAATAAAAAACAAAGAAAAAGATGAAACAGATAAGACAGCATTTATTAATGTCTAATTTTAAGTATTTTAAAATTAAACACACACCACCAATTAAAACTATGAAATTTATGTAGTTGCATTTTTATAATCAAATGTTTTTTAATCTTTTTATTTAATTTTTGTTTTTTAATAAAACAGGATCGTATGATTCTTTTTTACATTGTCTACATTGTGATTTATTGTTGAATTGGGTAATACTATATCTCAATAACTTGCTTTAACATATTACTCCCAAAGAAAATCAAGGACTGTCATTGTTACTTGGATTAATAATAGGTTAAAAATAGAAAACATTGACCTTTCATATGACAAATAATCATTTTAGACAATTTTTTACATGAACGTAAATAAGTGTACTGTTTCAAAAAATATAAATCCCATATCCAGGATAACAAAATATATATATATATATATATATATATATACATATATGTTGTATACATATATGTACACGTGGAAGGCACATCACACATAATAATCTCAAAGCAGTTTTATTAATTTTGCACACTTTTGCACACTTTTGCACACTTTATCCTCCATGGTATAACATCCAATGTTGCATAAAATCAAGGTTATCCAACCATTGCAAAGTCATCTCATTGTAATGAGTTTTCAAAACAAAATGAAATAAATGAACTCCACAAGCGCTGGGTATGGACAAATCTCTTTAGTTCTTGATTAAAAGAAAAGCTGTGAGTTAATGTTATTCAATGTACTTCAACTCTAAAATGAGCCAAAATCAGATGACGCCAGCCAAGTCTATTTTAACGGAAGAGGACTTCGAACAATCAGCGTAGAGTTGGTTTTGCAAAACACCCAGTAATAATAATAATAGTAATCATCACAAAATAGGAACTGTATACATGTGTAAGTGCATTTGTCTGAATGTATATTTATATGTCAATCGAATGTTCTAAAACATGCTTTTGGAAACAGTTCGTGAGTACTTCAAGAACGCTGTGAACTCAAATAAAGGCTTACAAATCAGTCGGTAAATAATACACCACGCTACAGTGTGTTTTTATTTTTTAAATTTTATTGATTTTTTAATCCAAGCCTTGAGTTCCACGTCTAAGACTGCAGTTTTGTTCGGAAAGAGCAAGTGGGTTCTGTCCAGTTTCACTATTTGCAGTCCAAAATCCAGAGTCCACTCATGGTTTCGATTTTTCCATCGGGATATGACTTTTCAAAAATTTTTAATATAGTGGATCTGGCAGAGTGCAACTTGTGATAAATTTTCATTGCGATAATGTTGGATTTCTGTGGATATCAGATTCCTTCGAGTCCCATTTTCGGGTGTGTTGACTTAGGGTTTTCTGTTTTTGGGTTAGTCTTTTTAGGGTAAAATAATTGGAGTCGTTCTCAAAATTATCTAGCCCTAATGTTGCACCCGTTGTGAACCACTTATTATATACATGCGGTATCCTGATTCATGTTCAGAATATGCCCTGCTTGCATAACAAGGTAAAAATTGAAATGGAGCAACAAAATTCGCTTTAGTGCGCAATAGTGATCTGCCAGTGTACATCTAAATGCATCCGTTGCTTGTTTCCAATTTTTGGACGATGATTTACTCTCTCGTGGATTCCTTGTTTGAGATTCTGAAGGGGGTAACAAGTGTGGAACTCCCTCATGGATTAATAGTTGCGCATCTACTATTGACGACTGCTACATGTACTTGGTGTATGTGGACAAATGTTTTACTTCTTTTTTCATTGAATGGTTTTGATCAGTCTTCCGAACTTATCTTCAACGACAGCGCAGGTAACTTGCATCATACCACATGCATCACTTGATTCAAAACAGTTGACCTCAATTGCAGTTTCTGTGGCATGTATAGATAAGGTTCTGTGCTTGAGTGTGTATGCTAGGAAGGCTTCACCTTACGATGGTAGCACCTGCCACGGTGGATATATTTATTGCATTCGAAGAATAGGCTTTAAGTTAAAACAGTTTGATTCCAGCATGTTATAACGAGACCTTACTATTGGTTGAACCGACTCAAAATCCTGCAAACACTGCAAGTAAATTGATGACTTGACTCAAATCATGACGTTTAACTGCCAGGAATACTGCATCGCATCCTGGCAGGTGAGCCTCGTGAAATAGGCAGATGAACATAAATAAAGCCATTGTGGCAGTCTGATGCAATGAAGTATGCGATTTCACCTCACTCGCAATCATCAAGTGCAACAAAAAGACATAGAACCCCTCGTTAGAAGTTGGAGAAGAGTAGAATTAATGACACAGCTTTGATACTCGTTTGTATACTAAGAACATCATAGTTCAACCTCCACAGGTGGACGAAAGTCTGGCTGTTTCATCAAATTGTAGGGCACCACTAATCTAGAATATTGCATGCATCGTATCCATTTCTATCCACCACTCCATGCCACAGGATTAGCTATAGATGGTAATAGGGTCTGGTTTAATTCACTGTTTTCTCCAGAAATCCAGATCCTTGAGACATCACAAATTCTGGTTGCAGCTCTATGCAGGTGGCATTGTGCAGGTGCAGTTCCTTCGATCCACACATCACAAATGTGAGAACCAAGACCAACTTGTTTCTGACATTCTGGTAATGTGATTTCCGCACTTGGTTGGAGAGGGTGAAGAACATAAGCTGCCTGTTCTTTAATGTGACCGCGTACGTGGCACTGAAGAATGCCAGGCGCAGCTTCGATTGCTGCTCTTCTTTGAGGTCGCTTCAAACAAGATCTCCAACGATGTGGCGTCTTAAGACAGGGATAACTACGTCTGGAGAGCTGAGTTGGGGCAAGTGACCTTCTGTATGCAGCACCTCAACAATGCTGGCGCCGCTGATTCTTTGGTGAATGTAATCCGACACTATCACTGGTACTGCGAGGTCCCTCGAGCTTTGCAAGATGTGGCAAGGCACAGTCACCTGCATGTAGCAAAAGTTTGAGTCATGACCTGTCATGTGGGTGTGCACGTGTGTTTACTTGCCTTAAATTAGCACGTAATTCTGCATTTCAACGGCATTTGGATACTTGGATGGGGAGATTGAGATGGGGTGATTGCAAGTATGACGCGTACCTGTGGTAGTATACTTCGCAGATCGCTTTGAAAGATGGTTTTCGCCACGCTGAACGCAATGTCAGGACGAATGTTAAAAAGAGTTCGCCCGAACTCCTGTACTGCCATGGATTCTATGTCTGCACCTACTGCTAATGGAGCAAATCCTGAGACCCAAGCCTTGAAGTTTGATTGCATGGCTTGGAAGAGCTGGTTGAGATCATCCTGCTCAAACCCCCCGAAATAATCTGCGTCATTGAGATACCTGCACAGTAGCTATATTCAGTTATGCAGAACTCACACACACTGCAACTTTTTGACATTGATCAGAAACACTTCAACCTCAAAGCAGTTAGATAGTATAATTAACGTCATCAGCATGCAACCCTCCACACGAGAAGCTGAGCAGATGTTTACGAGGTTAGGGTTGCTGAAACTCCGAACCTGGGAGAGGCAGAAATCGTAATGATTTTTGTAAAAAGATTTGGCCGAGCGAGCGAAGCGAGACACCCAATCATACCAGAGACTGAGTGTCCAACGAAAATGCACGAAGTGATCTCAAGCTCATCCAGGATAGCGAGAAGGTCGTCAGCATAGCCGTGTAGAGAAGCGTATCTCTGAAAGCAGTAGTATTCAGGGTCGGTTGTGCCGGCTCCCATGTTGTCAAACAAGATAACTCGGTACTCATCGATGAGGTGAGGGAGGATATGCTTCCATACTGATTGGTCAGTACCAAATCCATGTGCAAGAACCACCAGCTCTTCGCCGTTGCCGACCACATGAACATTATGAGCCTCCAAGAGGGTCGGTCCCGGACACATGCTCTACAGCACGTCTGTACCCTTGAGCCTCTCAAAATCTGGTGATTATCTTCACGAGGTGCGCAATATTACTGACAGATTTCAAGTGACTTCTGCACATTAATATCAATAAACAGTTAACTAGATACGAGGCATCCAATTGATTACTTCACACTCTGAAACATTGAAGCTTCGCCAATCTGTAACTGCGGCATCTAGGTTGTTCCCTAAAGATCGTTTTGAGCAGCTTTGACTAAGGCTAGCCTCAGATATGTACATCAAGCATCTTCACATTGTGGAGGTAAAGCACTTGTTGCTTATACAAGTTCATGGGCACATTCGATTCTCCCACGAGAGTCACACCCAATAGTCTGGGGAGAAAACTATATGACCGAAAACCCTCACCACCCCATCTGCAATCACGATCCGACTCCGTGACTTAACTGTTGATACGATATTCAATTTCGGTAATTACCAATACAACTTGCGGGCAACTATCTTAAACATAGCCAAATTAGAAGCAGAAAAGCACGATAATAGTGTCTCATTCAAATAGACGTGTTCCGAACTACTAAACTTGATTGAGTTACGAGTAGCCCAGGTTATGCTTCCCATGAGATATCGAAGCACTAATTAGGCCAGGACGCTCACCGAGAGATGTGCTCGACCAATACAATTAAGCACGGACGAACATTCGAGCCCGCTAGTGAAAAGCAGCTCTCGCCACCATGAAAGCAACGGAGTAGCTACCGACTTGCAGCTATGGGAAGGGCACCACACGTTCTGAATGCACCAAAACAGGGACCCAAGTCACATTCTACATTGCGAGGAGACTTCGCAGGAAGACTGAAGATGATCGTCAAAGAACAGTCCTCATGCCGCTCGACATACAACACATGGGGCTCCTACGTACACAAACCCCGCAAACACAAGCTCCTCAAGGCCACC